>SNQJ01S0095580.1:108164-120803 GCA_010110895.2 Picea sitchensis
GCCTTGTCGGCTGTTTTAATGACCTATTTTTAAAATTAAAGGTCATTTGGATGATATAAATAGAGGACGTTGCCTCTCATTTTAACATAACATAACTCACTCTCTTGTGAGAGAGATACTTTTAGTCTTTGTCTTGGTATTTTTCTCTTGCAAGCGAGGCACAACTCTTGTTTGGAGGATTTTCTTGGCATGTTATGGTGTTTCTCTCATTGGAAGGTTTACAACTAGGGTTTGATGAGCTTTCTTCATGATTTGTAAGTGTATTTTTCATGCAAAAATTCTTGAATGAATGGTTGTAGGTTAAATCTCTTGCATTTGTTATTGTATTGTTATTATATTTCTTAATCTTGAAACCCTAGGTAGCAAGCACACAAGTACGTCCTTGCTATATGTCCCCATGCTAGAGAAACTTGTTTTAGCCATTGATTAAGGAGGATATAGCCTAGCAGTTGCTACACTAATCATCCTTTTTCTAAGTTAGATTTGAGATATAGGTTGAACAAAGGTGACGCCCTATGCCTAGTTGATTCTACACCTAGGGTTTTAACCTTTTTAGGGTTTGAAGGGCCCGTCTCTTGCAACACCTTTCTCCCTTAGATTTGTGTTTTAAAGCTAGCCGTTTTGCCAAGAATATCTAAAGAAAGAGGAAGGAGCATGAGGCCTTTCTTAAGCAACACCAGAATTAGCCTCCTTCCCTTAGGGTTTTGATTCTAGGGCCCTGCCATTGCAGCACCATAGAACCTAACTCCTTAGTCTTTAGATTTTGATCCTCCTAAGATCTTGCCCTTACTTTTGACTCCATAATACCCTAAGGCACTGGATTTTTCTCTCCAAAGTTGAGCTTATTCATCTTTTAAAATTTCAAACTTTGAAACTCTAACTAACCCTAATGTCTACTAACCTAGATGAAAATGATGACGTCATGCCTTTATTAAGCTTTTGGTTGATAGAAAATACTGTGGCTTGATCGTCCGATGATAGACATTTATGCATTGATAATTTTCATTGGCTAATTTGCAAACGTTGGCTTTCTTTGTCTATTGCACTAACCCTAAAAAGAAGCCTGACATCATCCTTAGGATATTGACGCAACACTCTTATATGTATGAGCATTTGATGATATTTAATGCATTGAGTTGATTCAAGGATTGATCATTTTCATTGGATGTTATACCATTCTGTTATTTATTGACAAGTGACTTTATATTGCCATTTTCATTATTGCAAATATTGACTTCGTCAATATTTACTATTATATATGTTCATATACACTGAAATATAGATAGTCATTGATTTATGAAGTACTAACCACTACTGCATGTGTTAGTTTCATTGTTGTCTTGTCTCGCAAGAAGGTGCCTCTTCTGTGGTATTTCTTCATTTGACTATCTTCTGGGCGGTAATCTGTGAAGGGGAAACTAGCCTTAATCCTTCTAGCCTTTTCCTTTCAAAACCCCAGATTGCCAGGGACGTCTCCCTTGGGCTTAGCCACCCTAAATAGAAAGATCCCCCCATCGAGGTGACAGTGGGTGGGGAAGATCCTGTTACGCCAGTTTGACCCTTACCCTTCAGCTACTTGACCTAAACTACAAATTGAGCGATAACAGGGCTATCATACGCCTAAAACAGAGATCGTATGAAAAATTTACGACCCCGGGAAGTTAATGTACTAACTTACCGAAAGGGGGCCCACATGACTTTTGGCGCTTCATCTCCTAGGGTTAGGTTTTTGGATGTCTAGGGTTTTTGACATTCCTATTTATGGTAAAAAGGCCTTTAGAGCCTCATTGTAATCATCTTCTTGCGAATGAGCGCAACCGACACATCTCTTCTTAGAGATAAGCCATCGCCATTCCAACAAGCTTGTTTCCGCTGCATTCTACAGTTTCAGCTTATTCCATTATTGAATAGAAAACCAGTTTTACTGTATCTTTGTTATTTTGTGTTAAGAATATGTTAATAATCTGTATTCATTTCATTCTTCTCATAAAATCCGGATCATATATGTGGCCCCGATGGAACAACATAGATTTCCGTGGGCCCAAACTTGTGAAGAACTATTTGTCAGCTAGTCTGAATACGAGAGAAGTCACCCTTTCCAAGAAGTATCTTGGGACGAATGTTAAAGAAGTTGTTAGAAGATAACGCCATGTGGCAATTTTTGTTTTGTTTAAACTTCACTTAGCCGTTAGTTTCAGTTAAAACTTTATGTTATAAATAAAAAAACTGGCCAATTAACAATGGTCGATGGTTGTTGTAAGACTCTTTTTTTTGGTTGTTAAGAATTATTTTGAGACTGCTATGAATTGAGAAGTGCTTCTGGACCAAAGACAAGCTATTTTCATCAGATTCATGTGATTGGACTTGGAAAAGAACTACTTCCTATCTTGTTTCAGGAATGGTGCAGTAATGAGTAAGAGCAATTAATTATGTTGTCAAGTTATATGGTACAATGTCTTGATGTTCTTTGCTTTAATGATGAAGATAAATCATTGTCTTATTATGTGATGCATGGTTATGGTAGATGAATTATTTTTCTTGCCATTATCTTATTACATATGTGCTTTCTTCCTAATAGTTGGTTTCTCAGACAATAATTGGATGCTCACATGGTTAATGTATTAGTACTAGGCCTGTGGTATAGAGTAATTGTCTGCACGTTGAGCAGAGGGTTATCCCAAGATTAGCCTCTTCCCTAGTAGTTAAAACTTAATCCTGATGTTTTTCAAGTTGGTTTATACTAGCTTGCATCTCTCATATCAACCCCACCCAAGAGAAGATACAAAAGAAAATAGTCTTAACTGAAGGAAGAGCCTTCACAAGAAAACACAAAAGCCCATCGATAAATTGGACGGATCGCAAGATCTGGAGAACCATTCCATTTTTAAATGTTGCAAAGTTTAATTAGGCCTCAGTGGCGGGTTTGGTTCCCACTGTTGAGTCAAGGGATTTAGGACCCATCAACAGAATTGGCTCTAGAAGGAGGGCCTGAGAATGAATGGCTGAATCTATAATTTATCTATCATTTCAAACAGCCTATAGATTCGTAACATCCCACATGCATGGCTAGTACTTCACAAGACAACCCACACACATTGAGTATTCGCGAAATGGATAACTCACCCCAGCCCGAGGAAGAACCTTTTCACCTTGGAATACCTTACACCCTTCCTCACAAGGAAGTGAATCAATTCAGGAGAATCACTAGAGCCTGCGCTCGACAGATCGGTGCGTTGTCCTTAGCTCCCATACTCCCTCGAAAGAAACAAAAAATAAGACCAATGATTAGCACTCCCAACGAGGTTTTCATACACTCCGTAGAAGACTTAATAGATTTTGCAATTACTGAAATCCAAGAACCTCTCGATCTGATACCTGAAACGCCAGCCACCGACGTCTCTGAGCCAAACGACTTTTCGGAAGAAGAAGAGTTCGACTCAGATTCTGAAGATATGGAGGGTAATAATAACCATGAGGAAGAAAGATAAATCCCACTTCAGAACAACCATCCTTGGTTGGCCGGAGATGCCATGGTCGTCCTTGGATGAGTACATAATCTTCCCCATCATCCGAAGAAGCTGCTTCCTAAGTATGACCCCGAAAATTCAGGTTTACCTGAATATCATATCAATAAGTTCATACTCGCGATTAGACTCATGAATGTTCAGCATGAAGATGTAGTCTACAGACTTTTCCCCTACATGTTTGAAAATTTAGCTTCCATGTGGTATTTTAATTTTCCAGTAGGATCGATAACTAGCTGGACTAAGTTCCAGTAAGACTTTCTAGATAAGTTTGCAGAAGAAACTACTATGGGAGCCCTGATGGTTGAGTTGTTCGCAGCCACCATGAGTTCGAAAGAGAGGGTAAAATATTTCATCCAGAGGTTCACGACCATCTTAAACAAATTCTAGCCCACAGAAAAACCAACTCAAGAGTTGCAAATCGAGGTTTATGCCAACGCGCTCCCAGCTTCTATTTCTATGTTCGTAAAAAGAGCCGCTAAGAAAACCCTGACGGAAAATTTTGAGGAGGCCAAGACAATAGAATTCCAGATGAAAGGATGTAAAGAGGGCCAGGTCTCTTTAGTGAAAAAAGAAAGCCATCCCCCCCTAGGAGAGGGCTCCTTCTGACTAGATCTCCGGGAAAACCGGTTGAACAAAATCCCGACAAAGGTAATGGTGATATAGAAGATCTACAACACATGGTTAATAAATTATCAAACGAAATCATAGACATGAAGAGAAATGTAGGGGAGAGAAAACAAGGCCAAAGGCCCTATAAGCCTTTCTTTAAAAGGAACTCGCCTTTCAAAGAAATTGAACCTCCCCCTGCTAACTTAACTATCGATATAGGGAATGTCGCATCTGATTCTTTCTGTACTTATCATCAGGAAAACCACTCCAAAAGGGACTACCCTCAATGGGTACATGCCATGAATTTGATGGCCAATCAGTTTCTAGATGAAGTCTCCCTGATCGAATAACCGAGCAGTTCAGTTATGAATATTGTTGACAAGGAAGAAGTCGACCCCCCACAAGATACAACCATGTTGATATGGGATCTCGACCTGATCATGCCTTTTGACGATCTGTTTGAGTCTCGGGACCAACCCGTGGAAGTTTCAGTGATACATACACGCAGTAAGGGCCCGCTTGGCTCCAAAGATACCGACGCCACCCGAGCCTCGCAAAGTAATTTAAATCCCTACCACCCGAAAACATATTTCGCTCTCGATAAAAAGCCTATAAGAATTCATACCTAGGAATCGCCCAAACTAGATTACAAAGTGGTCGAATATTTGAAGAAGCTAAAGGCCAATATTTCAGTTATGGATATATGCAGGATCCCTCAGCAGAAAGACTTTCTTTTACAATCCTTGAACTCTGCGGAAAACCCAACGACGGGCAATGGCCCAGAAAGAAGTTTGACTCACACATAGCCGGTGGGAAAACCAACTGTGAATACTTGTTCGGGAGATAGAAAGGAAAAACCTTTTTTCCCCCCGTTCCTCCTAACGTTTGAAATCTTCAATAGAAACCTCCACAACGGTTTGGTAGATTCTGGAGCATCCTCCAACATCATGCCCTTGTTTATTTGCAAGAAATTGAATGTTGTTCCTCTCAAGAGTGATAAACATGTCAAACAACTGGACATGACCCAGGTCAAGGTCATAGGAGAACTCAAAGACGTGATGATCAGAATATCGACACACCCCACGTTTGTGCAAGTGATCGACATTATTGTAGTAGATATCCCATAGGCATATGGGTTATTACTTAGTCGAGATTGGTCTAAAAAGATAAACGGATACTTCAGTACGGACTGGGCACACCTTTGGCTACCACTGAAGGGATACAAGAACATGATCATAATCGATAGGGAGAGATATCTAAAACATACGGTCACTGATTTAGAAACCCCTAACGAGCCCTCGTCCATAGATTTCCCCATACTGGGCAATTATTCCTATGAATCCTACTTTGGAAATTTTGCCCCCCTCCTATCCGATGTTCCTCTTACCCAAAACTCTGAATTGATTTTCCAATATAAATCGCCGATACCAACAGGAGACACCCTCTACTGTCAAAACTCGATGCTAGATCTTGCGAAACAAGAGGTCAGGGAGAAAGAAACTAATAAGGGAAACAAAAATAACAATTCTTATTCATGAATTTGGACCCTCTATTTTGATGGATCTAAATCTCAAGAAGGGTCTGGAGCAGGATGCATCCTCATCGATCCTATTTTTAAACGTCATTTCTTGTCCTGTAGGCTAGAATTCGAATGTACCAACAACACTATCAAATATGAAGCTCTGGTACAAGGATTAAGGAACGCCATAGATTTGGATATCAAAGAACTGAAAGTTTTCGGGGACTCTGAAATTATTGTTAGACAAGTAAGAAATACTATACATTGCAATTATCCTCATCTGAAGAATTATCAGCAGGAGGTGCATAGGTTAATAGAGCACCTTGAGGATTTTAATATCACTATGATCCCTAGAACGAAGAATATTCTTGCTGACTCCTTGGCCACAATCACTTCTAGGTTGTCGCCTTTAGAAGATTATGAAGCCTTCTGATTCATTGTGGAGTTGCTCTACAAAACGTCGATACCTAATAACATTTACAATTGGAAATTCTTCGAAGGAGATGAACAAATCATAAACTTCTTAACTAACCAAGATAATTTTAAAAATCTCGCTATTGATGATGAAGAAATCCAAGAGCTTTCCACAGAAATCGATCCTCGGACGGGACAACCTATGGATAAATCAAAGGGTCACATGATCCCGAAAGGGATAGCTAATATAGAAAATCTCTTTGATATGAAAGAGTGATTTAAGGGACCCAAAAATGCAAAGACTGGTAGCTCTTGTCCCCTGCATGAAACTATAAATATTGGAACCCCAGAGAGTCCAAAGAATGTGAATCTAGGCAAGACTATATCTAAGGAAGAGAGGAAAGCTTACCTCAAATTATTCAGACAATACCAAGATGTCTTCATGTGGTCCTATAGGGATTTGAAAATGTATGATACCCACATCATTCAACACACCATCCCTTTAAAACCATAAGTGAAACCTTTCCAACAGAATCTACGAAAGTATCACCCATCCCTAGAACCTCTTATGTATCAGGAATTAAAGAAGCTTTTAGATGCCAAGATCATTTTTCAGGTTAGGCATTCCGCTTGGGTAGCGAACCTTGTTCTGGTGAGGAAAAAGTCAGGGGAGATCCACCTATGTGTAGATTTTAGGAACCTCAACAGGGCTTCAGAAAAGGACAATTAACCAGTCCTGGCGATGGAACAACTCCTGCAGACCATGTCTAACTCGGAGATCTTCTCTCTACTAGATGGTTTCTCAGGTTATAACCAAGTCCTTGTCTCAAAGGAAGATCGTTTAAAAACCATTTTCTGAACCAAATGGGGAACCTTCGCTTATAAGCGCATGCCTTTAGGGTTAATTAACGTAGGAGAAACCTTCCAAAGAGCCATGGACGTAGCTTTCCAGGGAGTAATCAATAAATGTGTGGTAGTGTATCTAGATGACGTAACAGTGTATTCAAAGAATAGAGAAGAATACATCCAACACTTAACTCAGATTTTCGAGAGGTGTAGGAAATACGATATATCCTTAAACCCTAAGAAACCTATCTTCGGTGTCGAGGAAGGTAATCTATTAGGTCATATTATATCTCAAGCAGGGATTTGCATAGACCTGGAAAGAATTAAAGCCATATCTCAACTTCCATTACCCCATAACAAGAAAGCTATGCAGTCCTTTTTCGGGAAAATCAATTTTGTAGTTCACTCTGACTTTGTAGAAATCATCAAACCCTTACAAAAGATGATTCACAAAGATGTCAAATTTAAGTGGGATGATGAGTGAAAATATGCCTTCAACAATATCAAGGTTGCCATTTCCTAGGCCCCGCTGTTGCGAACTCTCGATTTCATGAGAGACTTTTTCCTTTATACTTTCACCTATGATCAATCGCTAGCTGCAATATTGACTTAGAAGGATGATGGCAGCAATGAAGCACCAGTGTCATTTATGAGTACTAATCTTCAAGGAGTCGAGCTCAATTATCCTGCTATAGACAAACACGCCTACGTGGTTTATAAGGCAGTAAAACATTTCAGGTCTTACATCCTTAAGAATCACACTAAAGTGATTGTGTCGCACCCTGCAGTATGATCCTTGTTCACCCAAAAAGAAATGGGGGAAAGAAGGGGGAACTGGATGGTGGTAGTCCAGGAATTTGATCTAGATATAAAACCTGCAAAACTAGTAAAAGGGCAAGGGTTGTGCAAGCTTGCAGCCGAAGCCCGAGATCAAGTAAATGAAGATCTCGGATGGGAGAATGAGATGGAACTATGTTGCGTGAAGTGGCATACATATCCCCAAGACAATATTCCTGGTATAAAGATTTAACTTATTTGTTACATCACGGGACTTGTCCCGAAAACCTCAACCCTAGAGAAAGGAGAGTCCCGAGATTAAAATCTGCACAATATCGTCTTATAAATTCAGTGCTCTTCCAGATCAATTATAATGGGGTACTATTAATATGTCTCGAATGAGAAGACGCAGACAAGGTACTGAAAGAACTCCATGATGGCCCCTCCGGGGGACATTTTGCAGGAAATAGTACCGCTCATAAGATTATGAGAGCCAACTATTATTGGCCCACCTTGTTTAAAGACTCTCATACTTACACTAGAAACTGTGAGACTTGTCAAATAAGCACTGGAAAGAAGAAAAGAGCGACAGTCCCACTCCAACCTGATACTGTCTCTTGGCCTTTCGAGCAGTGGGGATTGGATATCATAGGAGAGATCACACCTAGCTCCTTGAAACTGCACAATTACATTCTTACTACCATCGACTATTTCACGAAATGGGCATAGGCCATTCCTCTGAATCATGTAAACGAGAAGGTCGTTATCCAATTCATAGAACAACAACTGAATACGAGGTTTGGTGTCCCTTCTGTTCTGGTTTTTTATAACGCAACTTACTTTTCTTCCACCCTATTGACGGAGTTTTCTCTGGACAAAAGAATCATAATCAAGTACTCTGCAAATTACTATCCCCAGGGAAATGGCTTCACTGAATCGACTAATAAAAACCTGGTAAGGATATTAAAGAAGACTGTTACGTATAACCAAAGAAATTGGCATAATCTACTCTAGAATGCTCTATGGGCCGATAGGGTCACACCCAAGGAAGCTATAGGTAATTCCCCATAATTTTTGGTCTATGGGCAAGAAGCCATCCTCCCAAATGGACTCTATCTTTCGTCTCTTCAACTGGCCCTAGATTCCAACGAAGAACCCTCATCGACCATGCAACAACAGATTAACACTCTACTCATTCTAGAAGAAGAGAGAGAAAAGGCTAAGTCAAAATTCCTAGCTCACCAACATATATTGAAAAGATGGTTCGATAATCATAAGGCTAAAGAAAAGAGCTTTGAAGTAGGAGACTTAGTCCTGAATTGGGACAGAGCAAATGAACCTAAAGGGAAACATTCTAAGTTTCAGAGTCTATGGCTTGGACCTTTTCAGGTAGCTGAGAAAATCGGGGCAGTCACTTATCAATTGCAGAGTCTGAGGGGAGAACCTTATGCCCTCCCAGTAAATGGCCATGCCCTAAAACAATACTTTCATATAAATATATATATATATATGTGTGTGTGTGTGTGTGTGTGTGTGTGTGTGTGTGTGCTTTACGTTCTTTGTTGAATATCTTCACGATTGCACAAGTACTTCTTTTGTTGTTTCTTTTCTTCCTAGTTTTATTTTCTTTTGAAGGTATGCTCGGTGAAATGATGATTGGTCTTAAGGCCATGCAACGTAGAAAACCCTGTTCCTAAGTCATCGCTCACTCACAAACACTAGAAGCATTGGAAAACCTGCGGTTACTTTGAGGAATCCTCTATCCAACTGGAGCAAATGAACGACTTTGGAGAAATGTCAGAAATGTCTACTTTGTGGTTCGGTTAGACCTCAAGGGAAAGAAGTAAAGATGGAAAGGACTACATAAATCCAGAAGATGAAGCTAGCGAAGCATCCACCTTAACTCTATCACCTAACAAATAAACATACATCCTTCTCTCCTACTAACTCAGTGCATCATGCTGAAATGACATTAATATTATCAAAAGAGTGAACACTAGGAGAGGGTATGCAGATATCTTTGTCGGGGCTATGGATGCTCGGTGGCAGCGAAGCAAGGTCTGTGATGTCGGGGTGACTCCGCCGGGGCTATGGATGCTCGCTGGCAGCGTAGTGACACCGAAGCAGGGGAGTAGAGGTAATTAAAGGCCTCATGCCGATGAATACTTTGCTAAAGCTTTGTAAAAAACAAGGAGGGGGGGACGAGTCAAGGTCAAAGGAAACGAAGGAGGAACGAGGTTAAAACCCCACAGGCATACCCGACAACATCAACCAAAGGACATCAGATGAAAATGTTAAGAGGTTCCGATTTAACACCAATTGAGATTCTCCATCAGTTTCCGTATCATCCAAGCCTTGGAGGAGGAACATAGATTCTTCTTTCGCCGAATGAATCTCCATTTGTTGAGCACTCAACACACCCTAAAAGTCTATGACCATTTTTTACTTTTTGGGTACCACTTGATCCTTTTCACTCTTTGTTTTTCCTTTAGTATGAAACTAATACCTACGATTATTTTTCTTATTTCATGTTTGATTTTTCTAAAGTTTTCTTGAACATACAACAAAGAATCATCTTAACCATTAAAGGGTATGTAACAACTACTTAAGGAATCGACAAACCAATGTGCTTAGGAGTTCGACATCGGTAAAGATTAAAGGTGGCAAGAAATCATTTGAGAAGTTTAAAATAACCGAGCTCCGATCTTCATCGGCATCGACAGACAAAAGTCTTTATTTTTTCAATTGAACTTTGGCAGGGGTATCGTCGAAGACCGATCCATTCAGCTTCGGCAGGAAAACGAAAAAGTAAGCGTCACGCAAAGGAGAGGAACAATATCGCTGATCGCCGACACTTGACGTGATTTCGGTGTCTAGGAGTTACAAAATAAAATACACATTAATTTTACATTTTAAAATGCCGATCCCCGATGCCACCCAAGTATAGGCGGTCGCAATATCTATTTCCTTTAGTGCTTTCGACGTGAGTAGAGTCCCTAAGTGTAATCCTTACCAACCATCCAAATGCTAATTTTTATGTTCAAATACTTTAAATAACCCAGGGTTAATGACGCCACGTCAACATCAATCGATATCGAAAGTTTTAAAGGGAACATGTCAACAAATTTACAATGCAATAATAACAGTTATAAATTCCCATAATTTGCGCGAAAACTCAAATAAAGAACACAATTAATTTACATCCAAAAGGGAACATGATACATTCAAAACGCTTCGAATTTTCATATAATTAAAAAATTTCCCACCAAACTTGTTAGATAATCCAAAATACAATTATCATAGTTTATAAAGTTAGAATAAAATGATTATTAATTTAGAATATTAAATTAATAATCTAGAATATTTGATAAATAAATGTAGACTTTTAGAAATACATTATTGTTGTAAAAGATATGACTCTAGAGAGGTGTCGTATCTTAGGCTCTAAATTAGGAGTATTGTTTTAAGATTGTTAAGATAGAATTTATTGTAAATGGACACTTGTTTATTTAATAAGTGATCCATATCTAGAGTTTGTTAGGACATTTAGCTTATATATATCTCATTGCAAGAGTATTGTGTTGTTCGGGTGTAAACTCTTGCAAAGTTTCTTATGTAATTTCTTTTCCTATTTAATAAAATTGTGTGTCTGAGGACACTTTGGCTATTAAAACTTGGGCCGCATACAAATAGATATCGTCGACGTCTTTATTGAACGACTCGGTCACAGTGAGAGTATAAAACCCTTACGACAAAATATAAGAAATGTTAAGCATCACGTCGAGGAACGCAAAGCAAGGGCTCACCCATTATGCATCTCCTACGCGCGCACCCTCTCCCAGACTACTTATCATACCCTATAACGTTTCCTTTTCCTCTTTCGCTGACATCCTCTGCGCCTCGTGCAACTACACAATTGTGTGTTGAGCTTCTCGAAGCTATCTCTGGAGCCAAACTACGCTTTCTTCGCGACCCTGCGAGTCGATACCTTCTAGTTCTTTGCCACCAATTGGGTCCGCAACTCTCTATTTTCTTGGTAGAGTTCAGCTATGGAAAGTTGGGCTTGCTCTAACTGCTGGATGGAACTCTTGATGGGAGAACGCAATGATTTTTCCCTCCCCTTTCGTTCCCTGCTTCCTTTACTGGTAGTCCCCACAGGCCCCGACCAGTTATTAAGTGTCGTAGACCCCTCAGCGGCGAGATATATGCTCAGCTTAGCTGGGGGGCGGTCTTCCTCCCTTTTTCCCATATCTTTCCTAAGCATCCCCCTTCTTCGTGGTGTCCGCTCTTGTGGGGGTGCAACCCCCAACATACCTCTTTCAGGCATACTTCTCTCCACCCAAAATTTTGTTAGAGGCACCGACACCCTCTTCGAGCAAAATCCTGTACCTCCTGTCGAAGCTTCAAGGATACTGGAAGCCAATAAGAAAGAGTCCCAGGCACGTTGAGGCTCAAACCTGGAACTTCGTCTACCTCACAAACCCCGTCCCTTGTTCAAAGTGGATCCCATAGTGCAACAACGTAGTGGTTTGGGCGTCTACAGATGATAAAGGACCACTACATCGAGTTGCGCCTGAATAAACTCACAAGACCAATGCTACAGAGGTATAAACTCGACTTATGCGTGGAATTCCCCACAGAACTCCTAGAATTAATAGCGAAACAAAGGAGCGAACCAGAGCATGCCAAAAGAACACTCATGCCTCGCGACAGGATGTCTTGGAGACTTAACGCGTCACAACTACTCATCGGATGTAATCCAGAATGCATAAAATGCCGTCGATTAGAGTTGCAGGTGATGTGCAGTGTTGGAGCCGCCCCTGTTTTTTCACCTTACGCAAATTTGGAAAAATCTGATACTTGTGATCTAGAGTTGTTTTTTCTTTTCCTTTCCTTCCAAAAATCATAAGACTCTGAGAGAACTTTCGTTGCCAGAATAGTAATGCT
>SNQJ01S0095581.1:5700-19652 GCA_010110895.2 Picea sitchensis
TCCAAGTTTAGAAGCCAACCATCAAATTTAGAAAAGGTTGTAACCAAGACCCAAAAAGGGGAGGCCCACGGGTTTGACCCCGAGAACTCCCCCACATGTAACACCTTAACATTAGCAACGACAACCAACTCACCCAACGGTCTCTTTGGGAAATCTGTCCACCCAAATTCTATTTAAACCAAGTATCCACCCAGCCACGAAGGAGGAGGCATGAACCGTATGAACCATGGATATGTTTTTCGAGGAGGTACATTCATTATTGCAGGTTGCAGAGGGAACGAAAACTGAGACAAAATTCTTCTTAGGCATGGGAGTGCCAAAGTCGGATCGAGGCGTGGAGATAAACAATTTTGGGTAATTCGATGCCACAAATATAGTGGTGTTGTCTGTCTTCTGATCTGAGCATTATTTCTACAGCTTGATTTCAGAATGAGCTATACTTGTGTATTTTTCCAAATTCTTTTGCTGAGTTAATGAAAGAGCCTTCCAATTTGAGAAAAGGAACCAGAGACGTATTTCACCAAGTAAAAACTTTGTTATCAAGTTTTTGTGTTCAGGTCTAATTCTTATGTCTCTTCATTTTTGAGTTTTCCCTTCTTTAATGGTGCACTTTAACTTATTCTCATTTAATGCAATTATTTATAAGTCACGATGAAAAGATCTTGGATAAACAAGTGGAGCCAAAGACCCTGAGATGCCTCGCCGAAGGAATGCGGCCATACCAAATTTCATATGGAGTCTTGTTTTTGATAGCATGGGATGTAAACCTATTTTTGACATAAACTACACATAGAATTGCATCATCCCAAAACATCAATTTAACATTCTTGAAAAACATCATGGAACAAACCATATTTAGGAGTGTCCTTTTCATTTGTTCAACTACACCATTTTGTTGAGGATTGTATGGAATTGTTGTTTGATGTTTGATCCCATTTTGGCAAAGGTAACTTTCAAATTCATTAGATGTATATTCTCTTCCATTATCAATGCGAAGAGAGCCAATATGATATTGAGATTCATTTTGAATCCATACATGAAAAGTTTTAAATGTTTCAAAAGCTTGTGATTTATCTTTCAACAAGTACACCCAACACATCCTGGTGTAATCATCAATAAAGGGCATTATACATTTATTTCCATTTGTATAAGGAATAGGAATAAGGACACACAAATCAGAATGAATTATTTCAAGTTTTGTACATGCTTTGGAAATAGAATCATGGAATGGTTGTTTGCTATGCTTTCCAAGAATACAAGCATAACATTGTTTCACTTTTCTAGGAATAATAGGCAGACCATAAACACCATTATTTCTTAATAAATGAGGACTTTCATAATTGATATGACCAAATTTGGCATGCCACAAAATAATATATGACATTATACCTTCACTGTGATCAAAGAGGTATGAATCATTGGGTGTATGGGAAGATTCCCCATTCATCTTCAACAGTCTTCCATCTTTCATTCTGGTCATAACAAGCGTGTTATTAGAATCCTTTCATACTTCAAGTTTACCACCGATCATGTGAAACGAGTGGCCTTGTTGTCTAATATGCACAAGGGACAACAAGCTCATTTTCATATTAGGAAGATAGAGTACATTGTGCAGAAGAAAATATGGGAGTCTAGGAAACTTAAGCCTGATGGTGCCCATTCCCGAAGGTTTAAGGTTAGACTTGTCTGCAATATACACTATGCCATCTACATTGTCATTGAGGTATTCAAACAAATCTCTTTTGAATGAAATATGAGAGGTTGTGCATGTGTCAAGAAGCCATTCATCTTTCCAAGGACCATATGCAATGTTAAATAAATTTTCTTTTACTCCTATATTGCAGTGAGTAACAATGTAATGGGAACATTCGGGTGGATTACCTTTTGTTGGTTATGTAGGTTTACCATTGTCCTATTTATTATTCTTTTGTCATCTTTGATCTTGTCCCATGGAAATTTTCATTCATCTTCTTTATGTGACCCATTATTTTTTCACCGGGTACAATGGAGATTAGGTCTATCACCTTGGTTGTGTCTTCCCCCCTTCCTATGAAACTGTTTCTTCCATGTTGATGTCCTCTTCTATTGATTTATCCTATGGAAGAATCAAGTGGTTTACTCTTGTCTTTATGAGAAAGGTAAATAGTTTTTTCAGTTGAAGGAGTTGTCTTATTTCCAAAGGATTTCTCACAATCTACACTTTCTTTACCAGTTTTTGAAATTCCATGGATTTCATCTGATTACTTAATTGCAGTGATTCAAGGTAGTGATAATATGTAGGGTAGAGGGGATTAATGAATTCCATGAGAGGGATATTGATATTTTATCCATTGGCTTCAATGTCATTCATTATGACTGTGATTTTGGAATCCAAATCCATAGGGTCATCATTCTTCAACTCTAGCTTGAAGAGATTCAACATTAGTTGTATGACTTCAAGCTCAGAATGTGTGTCATACAATTCATTCAATATCTTTAAGACACCATAGGAATCACTAATGGAAGAAATCTGATGGCTCACCTCCTCACTTATTGTCACGAATATTACTACATATTCCTTATAGTCTTTGTCTTCCCATATTTCATGTTCTTTGTCTATGATCGATATGACTTGTTTTCTACGAGGTATTCTACTCTTCATCTTTAATAATGAAGATTCTTCTTCAGATTTTGCTTCTTCTTTTTATTCCGCATATTCTTCAATGGTTTTTTCTTTTTTGTAAGTTAGAGTTTTGTATTGATTCCTGTCAAAAAAACACAGTTGTCTGAGATGTCATTAGCCACCTGGTCGCGGTGCCCATAAGGTAAACTTGCGTGTCAAATGTCCAAAAAATAGTATGGCCACGGTGCCCAGTTGGGAAACCACCATTTCCAAAGTCATTCCACTAAAAGTAAACTATGCTACGAGCCACGCAGGACCGAAACATGTAATAGTGTACAAAAATAAAATGGTAGTAAGGATGTTGAGACGAGAAGTAGAAACCATGAAAAAACATTAAAAACCCTGTCCAAGTCACGGCCCTGCGAAAACCTGTTTCACTAGTGCTTTTCCTTTCCATGTTCAGCCATGGCCTGTCAAAGATCTTGAAGGAAAATCATCAAGGCATCCACTCTTCTCCAATGGTCGGATTCCCTATTCTGTGCCTCAAGCATTGCCAATTTTTTATCCTCTAGGTCTTTTCTCATAGTGCTCAAAATATTCAAGATTTTTGTTTGGTCCTCACACTTGCCACATGAGGGATTTTGGTGGGTGGAGAGTGGAGAGGAAGAGGAGTAACTCAGAGGGAATATGGGATGAGGGGTGGTGAGCAGGGGGCGAGGAGGGTAGGGCAGGTAAAATGGAAGTGAAGGGGGAGAGGGAGGAGGAGGTGCATAGCCAAGCGAGTTCCCAAGCAAATTGAACCACTCGAACCTACATCTGTAGGGGTTCGAGAGGGGGGAGAGGTCGCATGGTGTCTGGTCCAGGGTGGGCAAAGTGACAGGTGCCAAGGGAGGGGGAAAGTCTGTCACTTCAGGTGTAGTGGACGCTTCAGGGGGAGGGACTACTTCAGGGGGAGGGACTGCTTCAAGAGGAGTGGTAGTTTAATAGGGAGAGTCCAAGGCAGGCGGTTTCCTTCCACAGGCCGCATACCTAGCTGCTCTCCAATTTGGCTTACCCCAGGGTCGCAGCATGGCAAACAACAATCTCCACAACAGGAAAGGAAACCAAGAGAGGTCGCACCAGAGCTTGAATGCAGGATGAAGGGAAGGGAGAGCCATGGAGGCCTGGCTATGAGAATTGTGAGCAAGAAAGTGAGGCTTAGGAGACCCCATCACGACCAAAAGAACCGGGAGCAAGGGTTGTATATGAAGCGATGGGGAAGAACCTCTGCACAACGCCATGAAGATGTACAAGTTGTAGAGCTTCCAGATCCTGTGAGCGTCGAGATGCAAANCGAAGGTCATATGCTAGGTGGCGTATGTCTTGGCCAAGTGGCCTCATCCTTGCTTGGAGTTGTCATGTCACGAAGGCACCCCATTCGAGGGTAGATATTTGGTGTGAGATATTTTCTTTCAAGCAATGAATGTGGCGTGAGTGGGATTGGTAGAAGGGGTACAAGAGAAGATACCTTCTTCCAAATCGACTCTGAAAGTTTCCAGTTATTCAGCTACTTGATTGGTCGTTCTTCTTACATGGGATAGGAGGATTACCTGTTGCTGCTAGAGAATAGATTTTATTCTCCAGATCCCATTCATCAGTCGCTAGCTTGGAGATATTTTCTCTGGGTCTACCCCATTGAGAAGATGTGAGAGGATCTTTATGACAATTTGTGAATCACCTTTTGCGATGAGGGGAAAAAAATATTTCTCTGAGGCTGCTTGCAGGCCGTAGAGGATACTCTAGATTTTTGTGGCATTGTTGGTGTTGTGCCCCATGCTGCCTGCCAGGATGTGAGGGATTTCCCATTTACTGTTCTGGATGACCGCCCCGTAGCCAGCTGGTCCCGAGTTTCCTTTGGAGGCTCCATCAAAATTAAGTTTGAAGAAGTTCATGGGTGGAGCCCCCCAAAGAGTGGGGCTAGTCATGCGTCCTGCAACTACCATAGGCCTTTATGGGGTTGGAGTGATATTCAGTCTCCATGCTCTGAGGATGTTGTATTCATTTTGTGGGCTTTGTAGGTCCTTCTTCGTCCAGAGATGTAGTGATATGGTTTCATTGATATTGGTGTGGATTGTGGTCCAAAACTCTTTCCACGTTATGGTGACCGTATTGAAGATTCTTATGTTCCTCTCTTTCCAGATCTGCCATAGGATGAATCCTGGGAGAAACTACCATATTCTATTGAGGATGGGACAGTGAAAAAATGAGCTTCTTCATTCTACAATGGTTTCCTTTAGACCCATGCGGTTCATGTCTGATGTTCTCATGATGCTAGTACTCTAATCCCAAAAGCATGAACTATAGTGGTAGAGGTTGAGGAGATGATTTTGGGTTTCTTCCCTTCCTCTTGTCCACATAGCTAACACCAAGAGGGGCCAATGAAACCCCATTTTCTTAAGTTACCCCAAGTGAGCATGCTGTTGTGTGCCACTAACCAGAGAAAGGTGTTGATTTTCAGCCATGATTTCATATCCCATATTTTTCCCCATACCTCCTCTTGAGGCAAGGTTCTTTGACCTAATTTTAAGTAGTACACTTCAGGGATGTTGAAGGCACTTGTGGTGGAGTGGCCCCACTTGAAAATGTCCTCCCCTTGTTGGCTTAAAAATTTCCTTGATGCGATATGATCCTTTAGGGGTCAGAGGTTGAACATCGGGGGAATATTCAGGTGCTCGTGGGATTTTTTCCAGGTATTCCATAATTCTCCTAGATCGAAAGGCTTCCATATGTCGATGACTCTATGAAGTCATGCAACAGTTGTAAAGGGAATAAGGTCTCTGAGAATTGGATCTATATTCAAGGCAGGGAGTTGTTGCCACGAGTCACTCCAGAAGTTTGTCGATGATCCATTTTGTAGTTCCCAGAATGAATGGTCCATGATGAGTCCTCGGTTGTTTCGGGCTACATTCCAGATGAGTGATCCTATGATTTGACCATTCCACCAGATGAGTTCTTTTTTGGGGGTTGCGGGGGTGTATTTCTTTATCCACATTTGAGCCTAGAGATCTTGAGGTATTTTCAACCATCTCCACCAGATTTTAGCATAGAGGACTTTGTTGAGAATGGTTGGGTCACGTAGACCAAGGCCTCCTACATTTTTTCGGGTGCA
The DNA here is from genome assembly GCA_010110895.2 of Picea sitchensis. Lineage (NCBI taxonomy): Eukaryota > Viridiplantae > Streptophyta > Pinopsida > Pinales > Pinaceae > Picea > Picea sitchensis. The sequence continues at coordinate 11,451 of SNQJ01S0095581.1, forward strand.
GACCTTTTGTCATCTTACCAAGGAAATTTTGCATCCTTCCTTAATGCCTTGCCACAAAAATATTCTTTGGATCGTTCTTAAGGTGTTGACAATGAAACTCGGGGCTGCCAAGGTTGAGAAGGTGTAGATCGGGAGAGCTTGGAGGACTGATTTAAGGAGAATGAGGTGCCCAGGAAAATTGAGGGAGAAAAAGGTCCAAAGGGAGAGTCTCTTCCTGAAACTGGATAGCAAGGAGTCTCATGAGGCATTCCTGAGTGGGTTATCAATGATGGGGATGCCCAGGTAGACTGATGGTAGGACGCTACAGGTGAACCCCAGGATGAGAGTGAGATGGTTTTGGATAACTATAGGCGTGTTGAAGAAGAAGACTTGGGATTTGGTTAAACTCACTTCCATTCCTGAAGCTTCACAGAAGAGATCAATGATGGATCTGAAACACTGGGCTTCTCTAGCGGTGGAAAGTCCCATAAGAAGTAAATTGTCTACAAATTGGCTATGAGAGATGGGGGGAGAAATGAAATGGGGGTTGAGGCCCGAGAGAGAGTGGCCCCTAATAGCTTCTTTAAGTGTGTGGATGAGCCCTTATTTCACAAGGATGAAAAGGAAGGGCGAGAGGGGGTCCCCTTGTCTTATTCCTCTTGAGGGGGAGAAAGGTTTGGAAGGGACACCATTGATGACGATGGAAAATAGTGCTGAACAGGTGAGGTTGACAATCCAAGAGACCCAAATGGGATCAAAGACAAAGGCTAGGAGAGAATATTTAAAGTAGCTCCAGCTTAACTTGTTGAAATCTTTAGAAAGATCTAGTTTTAGGAGCATACCTTGTTTTTTGGTAGAGTGAAGGGAATGGATAACTTCATGAGCTAGGATTACACTATCCATAATTTGATGACCTTCTACATAGCCGAATTTCTCTGGGGAAATTAGGAACGGTAGAATGGGCTTGAGGCGGGTTGCAATGATCTTTGTTAGGAGTTTGTAAATGACATTGTAAAGGGCTTTGGGTCTAAAATGTGTTGTAGAAGTGGTGTTGTTCTCTTTAGGGATGAGGGTTAGAAAATTTTCATTGAGAGTTTGGAGGACCTTTCCAGATATTCTAGAGTCCTCAATGATTTCCCACACATCCTCGTGGATAATGCCCCAACAATAGTGAAAGAAGTCTGAAGTGAAGTTGTCTGGTCCAGAGGCCTTGCCGAGAACAGTGGCCTTAAGAGACTGATCGACCTCCTCCTGAGTGATTGGTCTCATCAAGGCTTCATTTTTCTCCTTGGTGACCTCCTTGGGTATGTGTTTGAGGATAGAATCGATGGCCTACGAGCGATCTACTGGGGGTTCCATCAAAAGAGATTGGTAGTAGGTAAGCAATTCCTTTTCCATATCAGCATGTTGTTGAATTTTTTTACCTTGATCTAAAATTAAATGGGTGATGCGATTGGTTTGGCGCCTCTGGACCATGGATCTATGGAAGAATTTGGTGTTTTTCCCCCCTCTTTTAGCCACATGATGTGATATTATTGTCTCCAGAGAAATTCTTCCTGCACTTTTCTTTCTACGATCTGGTTGTTGAGGAGTGTTTCTTTTGTTTTTAGAGCTCCTGTTAGACCTTGTGTCGGGATCTGTTGTTGTAGTGTTTGCATTTTCTATTGTATATGCTCCTATTCTTGGAAGATATCACCAAAGATGGACTTGTTCCATATTTTGAGTTGTTGCTTGAGGGTTTTTAGCCTTTGTTGAAATATGTACATCGTGGTTCCTGTTTGGATGGATGCCTCTTCCCACCAAGCCTTGATGTTTTCTTGGAAATCTAGGTGAGTCAACCGGAATTTTTCAAAACGAAAAGGTTTTCTACCTGGGGTGCTAGTCATGTTGAGGGTCAAAAGAATTGGCCAGTGATTTGAACCTGTGGTATCGATGACTATGGAATTCCATGCTAGACCGTCCATCATGATGGATTCATAAATTAGGAAGCGGTCCAGTTTACTAGATACATGTTGGGCCCCCGAGCGTCTGTTGGACCAGATAAATGGCCCATTGTCTGTTTCAATGTCAATGAGGTTCAGTAGGCCTATGGTATGGTTAAATATAATGTTTTCATTTCCCAAGGAGTGATTGCCTCCATTTGTTTCATCTAGCCCTGTGATCATATTGAAATCACCCCCGAGGATCCACCTTTGGGGGCCTAAGTGTTCTGCTACCCATTCCATGTGCTGGAGGAATGCTTCTTTGTACCCTAGTCTGGGGGGTTCGTAGATGTTTGTGATGTAGCCTTATTTGTTTGAACCAATGAGGCAAAAAGAGGCTGTGATGGTCCATTTTGAAGTAAAAAGTTGTCAAGTAGAATGGTCGTTGGATTTTAGAGCAGTGAAAGACCTCTTGTTGCCCCATTAACGTCCACTTCCACATGTTGTGCCTGTGTCTAGCATCGTTGAAGTGTGGTCTGTGCCTCTGTTCCCACACATTTCGTTTCCTATAGGTGTAGTATGTCTGGTTGTTCCTTCCTGATTCTGTCTTTGAGAGGGTTTTGTTTCTCTTTGTGTTAAGGCCTCTTATGTTCCCAGATAGTATCCTCATGAGGAAGGTGGGGGTTGGAGGGGGGGCAAGATATTTGAGATCAAATGAATTTGACTTGAGTTGACAAGAAAGTTATCGAAGTCCTGGATGAGCTGGTGTTTTGGTTTCCTGCCTCTCTTTTTATCCTCCTTTGTAGTTTTTTGTTGTTCCTTGGTGGTTTCTTTTTGTATGCCCGGGTTTGTGCTAGATCAGGATTTACCTCCTACATAAGAGTTAAGGAAGACTTTGTGCACCTTGTGTAGTTGGTCAGGCAATATGGTCTACAACTGATGCTCATGATAGGCTTGTTCTAGATGTGCCATATCGATACCTGCCAACCCTTGATCTTCCAATTCCATGTCTGAATCCCCCATTTCTAGCCTGAGAGTGGTTGGAAGGGAGGCCACCGTGACTAGTGGTTTTGAGGAAGAAAGGACATGGGGATCTTCCATGACAGGGATTTGACCGATTGCAGGGGTTGTCATAGGGTTAGTAGAGGAAGAGGGGGTATCCAATGGGGTTTGGGGGGAATCAAACGATTTCTTGGTGGGGGGTCTAGTAGGGGCCTAGGGGGGTTCCCTTCTCTCCTGGTGCTTTCGACAACCTGTGACCTAGGTGAAGCCGTCCTTGGGTTTGTCAGTATCCTCTTGAGCTGGCTTGGGGGGGTTATTTAAAGGGTATTCTTGGAATAGATGTCCATGCTCGTGAAACTTGCGACATCGGAAGGGGATGTACTCATAATCTAGGGTTTGGGACCATTCCTTGTCTTGATAGTCTAGGATAATGGTTCCAGGGAGGGGTTTTGATATATTTAAATAAACACATATGCAAGCATAAGCAGTGTAAATTCATTGTTTTTTTGCCTCTGAAGCTTTGATGTAGCTACCAATGGTGTTTCCAATCCCTACAAGGATCTCCTCCAGCCAAAATTCCTATGGGAGTGAGTATAGCCTTAGACAAATCGAAGCGTGGGTGAAGTCTTCCTTTTTTGGGTTGAATCTATCCATCTAGAATCGAAGAAACAAGCCTGTCGAGTTGTATAAGTATGCCCCCCCTTCGAATAGGCGATTTTTGTCCTCCAAATTATGCAATATGATCATAAAGAATCCTTTTGATCCTAGTTGGAGGTCAGAATGACCCTTGGGTTTCCACCAATGGTGAATCCATTTGACCAAGTCTTTTTCGGAAGGCCATAACCCCAGGAATTTACCTATCAAAGAAAAATCTCTCATGTATTTTTTATGATCCTCCTATCTCAGTGAGATGATGGTATATTTGGGAGCTATCGAGGCTTGTGGAATGCATTTGATTTGTTCCCAGGTGTGTTTGGTTCTTGTTTGACTAGTTTCTGGGTTGATTTCCATCGGGTTTTCCTTCGGCATTTCATCCTCCCAGATTAATTTTTTCATGTCGTCCGAGAGTTCAAAGGTTTGGCATTTGAAGTGAGTGGAGTCATGCTCCTTCCCTGTGACAATACTATAGGAGGGGGCTGAGGGATCCCCTCCCTTGGCCTCCATGGTCGTGGCTATGGAATAAAGGTGGCGGATGGCGGCAGGTTTCAGAGAAAAAACCCTAGCGCTTTTTTTTGTGTCTCTGAATTTTCACTTTATCTTGTTTTTATTCTTCAATGGTTTTGATGCTCCAAGGGACTTCTTTTTATTCACAAATACATTTCCACAAGTCATTGAAGATAAATGTTCTTTTGATCTTCTTATACCAATATGTTTATTTATCCTTGTCGGTCATCACCACACTAATAATGGATATGAGAGAATGCATTTTCTTCTGTTGTCTTCACACACGTTAGCAAATGAAAATACAATGAGGCTGCACCATGAAATTTTATTTCTAATTGTCATGTCCTTGATTCAGAACCCTTTGTAATTGTACATATAGGTTGGTGAGATGAATTGGTACCAAATGTAAATCTAATGAATATTTAGTCTGGTGAGCCATAAACACCTTATTTTGGTGTTTTGTGCATCCGAGTAGTGCATGGGAAAGTGTTAACAAAGATAGAGTGTGCGTAGGCTATGTGTTGCGTGCACTTGGGAAAGTGTGCACACTGCACTATGTTTCTCTCACTTGGGTTAGTGCGCAGGAATAAATGAATATGTATGGAGGACAGAGAGGCTATGTGATTATGAGAATGGTGAGCCTGGATGAAGATAGGCTAATGCACCTATAAATGTAAATATAATCATGAATATTAATACAATATTGTATCACTTCATGCTGACTGACCCAAACGAATAGAGATGGGGGGCCTACTGCACCAAAAAACAAAAAAGGGGGGTGATTCGTAAGTCTTGGGTATTTTTTTATAATATTTCTGGGAAATGTGTAAATTTCAGATATATTATTTTATCCTAAGTTCCTCGAGGTAGGGAACGGGTCACCAAGTGGCTTAAAGATGATTTTGGGGGTGACAAGTTTCAAGTGGAAGTCATAAAATATATATTGTTGGCCTTGGTATATTTTTGGGGGGATTACAATTATTATTCATATTGCAAGATTTGGTGAGTAGAAGGGGGTGAGACTATATGGAAAATTTGATTATCACCATATCTACTGAGAGAAGCTTGCATGAAGTTGTGGGGTGGTATCCATATTTTTATTGTTGAATATTCAGGTTGGAAAATTGTGAGAAGTCTCTTTGGGTGAGGTACTGGCTATTGTGGAGTGGTTTCTAGATCCATGATCATACTTTCTAGGTGAGATTTTTTCTGAGAGTTTTTCCCTAGTGCGTTGATCATTAGTCATAGGGCTCAGAGACTTCTTGTCTGGACTGTTGCTGGTAACCCTGGAAAGGGAAGTGGGGCAGCCAAAGGATTGGTGAACAGAGAAGGGGAACACTTCCTTAGGTGTGATAGGCACATGGGGAATGAGGGACTGTGGGATAGATGTAGCAATGGGAACTTAGGACTGGGAACTTTTTTTGAGTTTTAGACCATAGTTGGTCGCTAGGAACCCTTTTCTTTGGTGGAGTTGAGCTCTAGCTCGGGGGTGACCTATTGCTAAAGTTTTATGAGAAACTGAATCTATGGTTGGGAGGAATGTCTGAGTCAAGGCAATGGTTTGTTATTTTCATTTAAGATAAGTATTCCTTATGTACTTTTCTTGGTTACTGTGTGCATATTTGACTATGTTTGAAATGGGTTAATTCTTTTATGTGTTTCATATAAGTATTTGTTTTTATTTGGTTTAATATCACTTGAATATGTAAATATGGTGATTTTAACCTCTAATTGTATATGTGCATGAGTATGTCAGTTGATGGTAAATTTGCATGTTAAGTTTAACCTTATGATTTTGGTTATGAGTCATCAACAAGAGGATTGAGTGGTTGGGTCCACAGAAACGTAACCGGTATTCTCCAAGAGGTTGTAACTCATTTATGTGTGTGGTAAGGAATTAGACCCGCACATAGTGATAATAGAAGTGGCACATGATGCCCACATGGTTGTGCACATAGTTGTACTGTAGGGACAATATGATGGTGCACAAAGTTGTTTGATTTAATTCCACTGCTTAAAGTTGTATTAAAAGAAATTACCACTTTCGTTGTTATAATATGGGTGGCGCGAATCAAGATTGGGTTGAGCACGTTACCTTAAAGTGATACTGCACAGAATTGTGTGAAGAGTAGAAAATGTGCAGTGGAGTTTCAAAGTAGTATGGTCCAGTAGTATATTGGGTGCATTACAACTTGGTATATGAGCATGTGTAAAGTGGTAATAGGACTCAGTGGGAGACTAGGTACATTGCATAATTTCAGGTTGTGATATGTGGCCCAACCTAGGTGGTTAGGGACATTACATTCTGGTATCACAACCATTGGTTCAACACTGGACTTGTATGGGTAAGATATTCCTGTGAATAGATGTGTGCATTAAGTATTGGTGCCACATAGTGTAAAGTTAGTTTTCATGGAAAACCATTGGTATGCGATATAGAGTTGTGATGCGCTCAAGACAATGATGCATTGGTGTGCACACTAAACCTTGCAATGCTAAAATCATCCAAGAAATATGAGGGAAGGATTTTGACAAAATGGTGCAATATTTTCATGTGGTTGTTGCATGAAATCATCTAACAAATCTTATTTTCCTACACATTTTGTAGAACTTTCAGTAAATAGATAAGGACATAGTCAGTGCAGAAGGTTAAAATCATGGAAGATGTCCAAAGGACTTCTAGGCCTGATGATGAATTTGGGGATATGTATGTTGGTTTAGGTGTTGATGGTACAAAATCCAAGGGGAAGTGCATGAACTTGGTAGAAACTATAAAAGTATTGCAGAAAGATGTCCAGATATATAAGGTTGATAATGAAAGGTTGATGAGAGCCAAAGTGGAACAAGATGACTTGAATGTCAAATTAATGAAAATTTTTGATAGAATATAAATGAAAATGGATAATGAGACATAAATGAGTAGATCAAGAAGTTGTAGTTTTCATGATGAGAAAAGCAGAGAAGAAATAAGTGTTCATAAGCATTCTTTCAGGAAAGCACACAATAGTTTGAGTACATCTCCTATCAGAAATGTAACAACCCTATGCATTTAATCAATTGTCATTGTTTAATGTATATTAGTTTAAATATTTAGTTAATTAATTGTCCTGGTTAAATATTTGTTGAATGTGAATTAGTTTAATTAACTAATTAAGTAATTTAATGATTAAATATTTGTTTAATAAAATCTAGTTTAATAAATTATAAATTATTATTTTGTATCGAATGATGGAACCATTAAAGAGAAGGAGATAAGGTGGTTGGCATTGAATGGAGGGATAAGGTGGGTGAGTCTTAATGAAAGGGAGAAGGTGGTGAATGAGAAAGGGGGGAAACGAGGACAAGTGGAAGGAAAAACACTCGAAGAGGGATTTTTGGGATTTTGGGGAGAGAGCATCATTTTGAGGGAGGAGAGGACTGTATTGTTGTTTGGGGCTGGAGTAGCTTGTTGGAGGTTGGCACTGGTTTTCTTGAGGAACTTGTTGGATTTTGGTGGACTGAAATAGGGGGTACCTGTTGCTGGGAGTTTTGGGCTCGGGGGCCAGGAATCCTTACGAAATCCTATAGCTAGGGAGCTAGAGAGGCTCTGTTCCTAGCTGGCTGGGAGGTTAGTTGGTTTTGGCATAGCATCAGGCAAAGTTGGAGAACAATAGTAGCATCATTTAGAGGTATGTATTTTCATTAATATGTTGAATATGTGGTTCGTTATGATGAATAATGAATGGTCAAAAGTTAGGATAGCATTTATCTGTTTTAATTTATGTTTTTATAAGGGTTTGTTGGAAGAGACCTTACACATGGTATCAGAGCTTCGTTTAAAATATAGGACCAAAGGCCCACCTACCCACCCATCCTCTTGACCCTTGACTGATTTCTATGCCTAATGATCCTTAAAAAAATAACAGCCCTGAAACCCTCTAAAACTTTAAAACTTGTTGACCTGTACAAGTGAAATACTTGAAAAGGGTTATATAAACATAAATAACTAGATGTATAAATAATATATTTATGGAAAACTTATAAATATGGGCCTCAGGGCCAAGCTCCAAGCTCCAAGATCCAGCTCCACCTAACCTACAAGCCAAACACACAATTGTCTTTAACACAGATCTATATATAAACAATATTCCCATTT
>SNQJ01S0095581.1:19773-31790 GCA_010110895.2 Picea sitchensis
TTATTAATTAAAAAAAAAGAGGAGAAAAGTCAGGTTTTATTCTGAAATCCCACCATCGCCAAGCCCAAGACTCGACCATTTTGCTCTACACAGCTCAAACCACATAGCTGAGTTAAAAAAAAAGGGTGCGAAGGCCTAGCTCCCGCTCCATGTGACCTACATGAACAACAAGACAGGATTAAACACACAATATCAAATCAAAGTTTAAAACTCTCAAGCACTCACATCAAGTATTCAAGATAGAACCCATACACAAGGCGCCGAGAGAGACAACGCGAGAACACAATATCAAATCAAAGCCCAACACCAAGCCAAAGCCAAGCGCAAATCCCGCAAGGGAGCATGGTGTGCACAACAGAGTTAAATAAATAAATATATATATATATATATATAGAAAGGCTTATCTCCCTCTCCAGATCCATGCGACCTACAACACAACACATAAGCCATCATAGCCAGGCATAGGTGCTAAGCCCGATACCTTTCCACATGTCTCCCTCTCCATATCCATGCGACCTGCAAACAAAACACAAGTCAGTCGAGACCAAGCGCATAAGCGCCATGCCCCAATACAAGCGCCAGGTAGCCAGCATGCTACACAACGACTTTAAACAAAAAAAAAATATACTTGATGTTACAGATAGAACTTGTGACCTCCCAAAGGCTGGAAAAACCCTCTATTACCATCGTGCCACAAAACCCGCAGTTACCGTGGGTTGAACCTGCGACCGAGCATGCTCAGAATCCTCGTGAATCCAGCGAATGACGACCAGTATAGTCCAATAGCTCGTGAATCCATCGAATGACGACCAATATAGTCCAATAGTCCACCACGAAAACTACCTGGAATCGAACCCACGTATGTACATTGGAAGGGTATTATTTTAGTACTAGTGCTATGACCACGCGCCAGGAAAACCAGTCCGCGTCCACAAGCCCACACATAAACCAAGCACAAATGCCGAGTAAAAAAAATAATAATAAGCTACGGGGTATGGCAGTCGATGGGAATGGAACCCTTGACTCCGTGAACCAAACAAACAAATGGCATACATGTTCAGAGAATTTCTAGGCAAGTTCAAGCTAGCAACCAAATGCCTAATCACCAGGGTCGACCGAGCAGAGGGATGGCCATGGCCGGCCTCATCCTTCACCTCTACTGATCTTTTGACAAAAAAAAAACTAAAATGAATAGGGACTAAGAGAGATTAGGGTTTGACAAGATAAGGACGGATGATATTAGGGTTAAGGGATGAGCGTCGGGGAGGAGAGGGAACGTGGGCCTCATGCGAGGACTCATTACTCGACTTTAGATATTTTTAATTATATTATTTTTTTAATTTTTAATTATTATTATTATTATTATTTATTTTATTTTATTTTAATTACTTTAATTGTGTTTTAAATGATTAATTTTAATTCTTAATTTTAAATAATTAAATTAAATTTTTAATCATATTGAATTTCAAAGCAATTACTAATCATAGTGAATTTCCAAGCAATTTTTAATCATATAATTAATTACTTTAATTTCTAAATTTTTAATTTTATTCAAAGTAATTAATAATAGTAATTAGTAATTAGTAATTAATAATGGTAATTAATTAATTAAATGTGTAATTAACGTTAACATATTTAATAATATTTAATAATTAACATAAAATTACGATACTAATAAAATTTATTTTTGGATTAGATTAAATTGTTGTTGGAGCGGACGAGTTTTGAACCGACGACCTATCCACCGAGTATAGAGATTTCACCAAAGATCGTACACCACTGCGCCATGATAGTAATGATAGGTTAAATGTGTTGATCACATGTGAGAGAGTCAGTAGTTTCATTAGGAGAAAACATCGAGCTTAGAGGCTTTTGACCATGACCTAGCCACTTCCCCTAAAGAGAGTAACGTCTGTTTATAGACAAGTTAAAAAAAAAACTTACGCCTAACCCTATTTTCAAGTTTAAATTGCACAAATGTGAACTGCCCTAGACTCTCCCTGACAAACTTTGGTTGATGCAGATTCAATTATATAGGATGGTTAGGATGAGAGGAAATTGAGGCAGAGGGACGTTATCGCAGGGAGTGCCAACGCCCCCACCACCATTACCTGGATTAGCTCGCATTCCACACTCTTTGGAGGCCATAAATGAGACTTTAAAAGGGGCGTCATCCAGCAGGGATCGAAGTGGAGCCCCCACCATCTGGAATGGGTAATCCTTAAGCATCGAGGGATTCTGGGGGAGGGCCTCCACCTGAAGACATCACTAGAGAACTGCAGAAGATCAAACTTCCAGAGTTTTTTGGGGGTTGTGCCAGTGAACGTGTAGAGGCATGGTTGGAAGGCATGACAAGGTGTTTCTCCTTAAGAGACTATGCGTCCACATCAAATTCGAAGATAGCAATTTTTCAGTTGAGAGACAGTGCCTTGAATTGGTGGGGCAACCTGGAGAGGCAGTTGCACCTTACCCCAAACACCGTCTCTTGGGAACTTTTTGAGGAAAGGTTCCAAAGGAAGTATCTACTAGCTTACTATGAGGAACAATAGGTGGGAGCATTTCATGCTCTAGTATAGGGAAATAGGACCGTAGAAGAATACGAGATCAGGTTTATGGAATTGGTCAAATATGTTTCATACATGGATAGTGACCAACGACAGGCATAACTTTTTGTCTATGGGTTAAACCCTAAGATAAGGGCCATGGTGCGGATGTGGAAACCATCTTCAGTAGTGGAAGCGGTTGAAAATGCACGTTATGCGGAGGAACACATGAACTTGAATGGAGGTATGAGATCGACCTTTCCGAATCATCCTAGATTTGTCGGGAAGGCCCCTAGGACATTCTCCAGGGGAGGGAGCTCCAGGCCACCTTCATATGGTAATAGAGTTGCACCAAGGACAGTCGCCACAGGTATTTCAATGGAAGTGAGTGCATCATCCCATTCATCACCAATGAAACAGGCAGGTCCACGACCATCATAGGGAGAAACTAGTAGGGGCAGGGGTTCCAAGGGAAGGAGCTCATTTCAGAGACTGTCACAGAGCGGTGCACAGGTTCAATCTCATATTACATGTTGTGGATGTGGGGGACCCCATTACCAGCATGACTACCTAAAGTTGCAAGAGGGATTTGTGCATAGGGAAGGAAAGGCCCCGATGGGAAGAGAAAGTGGTAGCCACCAGATTTATACAGTAGTTAATAATCGCCAGACAAAACATCAATCCATAGTGGTGGAATTTTCAGGTACGCTAAATCATATCAATGTTAAAATTGTATTTGATTCTGGTGCTACAAATAGTTTCATTTCACCATCTGCATTAGAAAGGAGTGGGTTGGCATCCTACGAGCACGATGACTTTAAACAAGTGGAGATGGCTTCGGGGAAAAAAAAAACAGTAGGACCTAGCATTGACAATTGTCTAGTATACCTAGGAGTGTGTACTACCAGGTTGAAGGTATACATCACTGCCCTCGGGACGTATGACCTAATCATTGGAATGGATTGGTTAGAAGCACATCGAGCTATGGTAGACTGTTTCGTAAAAAGGGTACTTTGTGTTGACGATGAAGGAAGGCCTGTAGAGATCCATGGTGTATGAAGAAAGGTATGTCTATGCTTTATTTCAACTATGAAAGTTAAGTGGTGCATGAGGCAAGGGTGTCAAATTTATGTAGTGGAAGCAGTGATTGAAAGGAAAGGACCCTCCTTGGATCAGTACCTAGTATTGTCAGAGTTTAAAGATGTTTTTCCGAATGAGTTTCCAGGGTTACCTCCTGAGAGGGAGCTTGATTTTACTATTGAGCTAAAACCTAGTGCAGAACCAATTTCCAAGACTCTGCATCGGATGACAGCACCAAAACTTTGTGAGTTGCAGATGCAGTTGAAAGAGATACTTGATTTGGGATAATAAGGCCTAGTGTCTCACTTTGGGGTGCACCAGTATTTTTTGTGAATAATAAGGATGGTTCCTTACGACTATGTATAGATTACAGGGACTTGAACCGTGCTAGAGTGAAAAATAGGTACCTAATGCCACAGATAGATGATCTCTTTGATCATATGAAAGGAGCAACGATATTATCAAAAATTGATTTGCGATCAAGGTATCACCAGTTAAGGATTAAAGAAGGCGATATTCCTAAAACTACCTTTCAAACTCGGTTTGGGCATTACGAGTTCATTGTAGTACCTTTCGGATTGACCAATGCACCAATAGTATTCATGAGCCTCATGAATGGTGTATTCTGAAAATACCTAGACCGCTTTGTACAAGTCTTTCTAGATGATATACTCATCTATTCCAAGAATGAAAGATAACATGAGGAACACTTGCGATTGGTGTTGTTTTGCCTTAGAGAGAACAAATTATATGGGAAGTTGTAGAAGTGTTCCTTATTTAAGAAAGAAATTCACTATTTAGGTCATATCATTTCCGGTGAAGGAATATCCATGGATCCAGAAAAGGTAAAGGCCATTATGGAGTGGCCAGTGCCAAAACATTATCATGAGGTAAGAAGATTCATGGAGCTAGCAGGTTATTATCGGAGATTTGTGGAAGGGTTCTCTAAAATAGTGAAACCCATCACCACTTTGCAGCGCAAGGGGGTCAGGTATGAATGGACAGAAGAATGTGATAGTGCATTCATCAAGCCTAAAAGGTTACTAACTAGTGTGCCAATTCTATGAGTGCCAGATATGGAAAAGGACTTCACAGTCTACACAGTTGCCTCGAAGAAAGGGTTGGGGTCCGTGCTAATGCAGGATGGAGGAGTGATAGCTTATGCATCAAGGAAGTTGAAGAAACACAAGGAGATTTATGCTACTCATGATTTAGAGTTGGAAGTTGTAATGCTAGCTCTGAAACTTTGGAGGCACTATCTAGTAGGGCGAAACTTTGAGTTCAAAATAGACCATCAAAGTTTAAAACATCTCTTTACTCAAAGGGATCTGAATGCCAGGCAAAGGAAATGGAGTGAGTTCATGAGTGAGCACAATTTTGGTATTTCATATATCAAGGGAAAAGAGAATGTGGTCACAAATTCCTTGAGTAGGAGGCCATGTGTCTTCTCCTTGGTACCCTTAAAATTCAATATGAGGGAACGTGTGTTGATGCAGCTCCATGGAGATAGTTGGTATTTAAAGGTTACTTCAAACCTCCACAGTGGGAGGCAATTAGATCCAAAGTATGAAGGATATAGTCTGGAAGTAGACAGACTATTAAGATATCGAGGAAGGATGTACATCCCCAAAGATGGGGATATTTGAAGCATCATACTGAAGGAATCCCATAGAGCACTTTATTGTGTGCATCCAGGTGTGAAGAAAATGTATGCAGACATGAGGAATCTCTTCTTCTAGGCAGACATGAAGCGTGATGTAGTCCATTTCATCGCCAAATTCCTAGAGTGTCAACAAGTGAAAGTCGACCACCATCACCCGACAGGTCTCCTACAACCACATGATGTCCCTATGTACAAGTGGGAAGTCATCTCTATGGATTTTTTGGTAGGGTTGCCACTCACATCTCATAGACACAATGCCATTCTTGTGATAGTTGATAAGTTAACCAAGAGTGCTCATTTTATTCCGATCAAAGACACTTATGACGTCATTGATGTGGAACACGTGTTTGTAAGTGAGGTCATCCCTTTGCACGGAATACCTAAGAAGATCATTTCAGATAGGGACTCCAGATTCACTTCTAGGTTTTGGACAAATTTGCAATCAGTGTTGGGGACTCAGTTGAACATAAGTATAGCTTATCATCCTAAAAAAGATGGGAAAACTGAGAGAGTAAATCAGGTTATGGAAGACATTCTTAGGATGTATTTTATGGATAATCAAACCCATTGGGAAAAGTACCTACCTTTGGTAGAGTTCGCCTACAATAGCAGTTTTCATAGCTCCATTAGAATGCCACCCTATGAAGCTATGTATGGAAGGCCATGCAGAATGTCGTTGAGTTGGGAAAGGTTAGAAGACCGAGTAACAGTTGGGCCAGAATTGATTCAAGAGATGGAGGAACAGGTGATTCATATGAGGCAAAGACTAAAGGAAGCACAAGATAGACATAAAATTTATGTGGATGCACATAGGACTGATCGAAGTTATAAAGTGGGAGATCAGGTTTTCATTCGTATCAGGCCTAATAAGAGTACCATTCAGTTCGGGAAGGGGACAAAGTTTTCACCTCGATTTATAGGACCGTTCAGAATCCAAGAGAAAATTGGACCCAGTGCCTATTGTCTCGTACTGCCACCCCACTTGCATAAAACTCATAATGTTTTTCATGTATCTGTTCTACGTCATTATGTTGCTAATGAATCACATAAACTAAATTGGAAGGAATTGCAGGTATCGGACGCGGGAACCCTCACGGTAGAACCATTACGCATATTGGACTGTAGATTCTGACAGCTCAAAAACTGTCTAGTAGACCAAGTTAAGGTCCAGTGGGACAAGTATAGTCCAGGATCTGCTACTTGGGAAGATGACGAGACGTTACGACGTGATTTTCCCTCACTTTTTTTACCACCTCGAGAATATGTTCTCAAAGGTTGGGTGTATGTAACACCACATTTTGACTTAGACAGCTAGGATTACCTGAGGCCTAATCACTTTTTTTATATTCACAATGAAACTATTAATGATACACATGAACTTTTAAGACATAGAAACCTGTATGAATGTTTAAATGTTATTGATGATGATAGATATGATGTGGTCTACTATGTGAATGTAAATTCTATGAATGTTTAGATGTTATTGATGATGATGGATATGATGCGATATATTGTGTGAATGAGAATCCTGTGAAGGTTTAAATGCTATTTGAATGATGTTGAATATGATGCAATCTATTATGTAAATGATAATTCTATGAATGGGTAACGTTAATTGAATTATGGGATATTATGAGATCTATATCTAACTTGAAAAATTTGATGTTAAAGTTGTTGGTACGTGGATACCGAATTGAAATTATGGTTGTATGCAATTACATGATGATAATGTATAGATATGTAGGAGTTTGTGTTACAGACTAATCTGTAGGTCATTGGGCTATGAAATAGCCAAGGGATAATGGTAATAAAAGTGGATGTCATGACCACCGACCGAGAAAAAATATGGTATGAATATTTGTATGTGAAATTATATTGGTTTGAATGAATTGCTATGATATGTGGACCAGTGCAGGATTTCAGGTGGTGAGATTGCCTAAAACTGAATAAATGATAACAAAACTCCCAACAACATGGTGCCACTGTATATTCCATTGTAGGGTGTGTACCCTAGTCCTATTAGGAGGGGTGGAGGAATTTCCCACTGTGTATCCTCTGAAACTTGGAGTCATGGGAGGACGGTTGTTACACATCGAAATTACTCACTTCAATAGTGTCTCAAGTGTCGTCATTATAAGTGTCACAAGTGTCGCAAGTGTCAAAGAAAGCATACTGCCATGATGCCTATGTCGTGCCTATAATGACATGATAAGGACACTTGAAACACCTCAAACATTTGTTGTGGAAGAAGATAAATGAGTCAACAGGCTTATGAACCTCTTGCCACCTGAAAATACCCAAAAAACTAAGTTTTTGGAGGGGAGCGCTCCCCTATACCTCTCTCAAGAGTGTTGGCGCTCCCCTATACACTATTTGGGAGCGTTATAGCACTCCATAAACCCTTTTGCAGGAGCTCTCCTACCCTCAAGAGTGTTGGCACTCCCCTAAACACTACTAGGGAGCGTTATAACGCTCTAAGTGCCCTTTTGAGGGAGTGCTACCTATTCTGGGCAGCAGTTGATTTGTTGAGAAGAATGGGGGAAATATCTTTTCATTCTTATAAGGTAGTTGAATTCGAATCCTCAATCAAGCCATGTTCTTAGGGAAGATCCCTAACTGAAGGAGGAAAATCCTCAAATCACCCTAAAGATATCTCAAGTTGTTGAGCCTCTCCAAGGCTATATAAGCAAGCTTTCTCATGGTGAAAAGGAATTTGAAAGTGAGAATCACACCAAACTTATGATCTTACAAGTGGTGCTGGAACAAAGATAATTTGGAAGCAAGAGACCTATGATCTCATAGGGAGAAATCGGTGAAGCTATCATCATTCAGATCATGGATCTTTTGAGCAAGGGGTAGACAAGGAGGACTTGACGAAACTGCTGCAATCCATCTATCGTAAGCAATGTTTTGTCCTCATTAATATAATTTGCTTGGCCTGTTTCTTTCTAATTCATGTTCAATCTCACATGATTTTTTCTCTTTAGTAGATAGACCTATTTCATACTAATCTTGATAGAGTAGGAAGTGGTCGTACTTTGTTTGTCTACAGTGCTTATCGAGGAGCGAAATATTGGAGCTCAATTCGGAGCGTGCAGGGACAAACACCAGTAAAAGGTACTTATTTTCTCCTTCCTCCTCACACACTAGTCCACCTAGATCTAAAAGAAAGTCAGTGACCATGATAAACACTTTCTGTCTTAGAGTTAAGAGTCTATCTCTTTGAGGAGATCTACTTGTTCGCAGGGAGATTTTCCTTCAACCGAAATTGGTGACTCCATTAGGGAGAATCGAATCGAAACTTTGGGTTTTGATTTTTCCTCATAATACCTTGTCTTAACATTTGTTGTTTTTCGAATTTGTTCACCCCTTCATATCTGATTTCACTTTCTGATTGACTCTTTACCCCATCACACTCAGCTTGACTGTCAAAATTTGATTGAAATTTTGGGTTTTTGGACATTTTTATGAGTTTTTTTAGCCTGGCGCCCATATGAACATGTTAGTAGAGTTCCAACACTCCCTAAAGGTGTTGGAAAGAGTGTTATAATGCCATGGTGTCCCTTACACCAGAGTGCCAACCCTTTTTTGCACAAAATCTCTTCAAAAATTGCATTTTTTGGAGGTCCAGACCCTGTTTTTTTACTTGCTGAGCTGCTTTGTGATTCAATGATTCTTCCTTTGACCTTTGACATGCTTCATCCTGAGAAGTAAACACCTTGTTGTTCAGATTGTATGCCCTTATTCATTATTTTTGAGTTTTTGTTGTTGAGAGCTTGAAATCAATCCACTGTTTTTTCTCTCCTATCCGACTAAGAAGGAACTCCAGTGAAGGACATCTGAAGTCTGTGACTCTTCTCACTTGTTTTTTTTTAGGTCGTCGTTCTTAAACATCTCTTTTTTGTGTGAATTGTTTGATTTTGATTTGTTATTTTTTTATTTTATTTTTGTTCTCTGTTTTCTTCTTGTCTCAATCACAGCAAGAGGGTGTGTGTTGTGTGTGCGAAATCTGATCATACTTGTCTGAATCTCCTTGATCTGAAAAAGGTAGTTTATAGGAGAAGTTTTTGCATTGAATTAGTCATCATTCACATACAAATGAAAAAGATACATTTTAGTGCTTGATTTGAATATTAGAAGGCATTTTTGAAAATGTTTTAGCATTGCATTGGATTCGATTGAGAACCAATTGTTTGAAGACTTTTCAGATTAGTGTCTGAAAGTGAAAACGACTCCTTCTCTTTCCCTTAAATAGGCGTTCATTGAAAAGAAACGATTTCTTATCATATTCTATGCATATTTTTGGGCATTGATTCATCATTCCATTAGTTTCACTTTCACACACCCTTTGAGTAAAGACCAACTATAAAACGAATGCTAATTAAAAACTATCTAGAAAATTTTTGTTTTTAGGATCTTCCACGAACAGTAGACTAGGGTTAGCACATTGGATTAGGTTGTGAGTACAACTCTCCAAAGTTTTCAAAACAAACATTAGCATCCTGAGATAGGGAGAGTCAAATCCAATTATCGTATTGGTTTTCTGCGATCCCCCTCTCACACAGGGGTTACGCACGAGTTCGCATTCGAGAAAATTACGGAGATTATCCCTTCGTGGTTCCATTGTTTGTAGTGGTCGGATCGTATACTGCAGGTCACTAGAAGGTATACCCACGATTATGTGTGGGAGCCTTTCGGGTTGATTTTAGACTTGTTATCTTGCCCATACGTTCCAGATCGGATGGTCGACTGTACCCGCCCAGGGACTCACTGCGAATTGGTGTCTTTAGTTGCCATAATCTTTAGGTACTTACACAAGGTGATGGTGAAGGGAAGTCTCACTATACCTAGAATAGACATTGGTCAAACTCACTCGGGCTCCTTGGAGGGTAAATCCACAATTATTGCATGGAAGCTTGCACCAAAGAGAAAGTCCATTAAGCAGGTCACCATTGTAACTGTTCCACTATATCCCAGCCCCTTCTCAACTTGATCACGCGACGTTGGATTTCATCACTAACAAGTACGGTCATCGAGAGAAGTTTTGTGTTCTTGGTTGATTCCTAGATTTTATTAGTGCATGTTGTTTCTTTTTGTTAGTTGGCCTTAGATTTCCAGTGCGTTCTGTTATTCTCCACAATTGATCCCATAGACGATAAAGGTCTTCGCCGATCACGTAGGGTGCAAGGGCTTCCTCCGGAAGGCTATCAACCCTTACCTCCTAACCCTCCAGAAGACAACTGCAATAGAGAGGTAGAAAATCAATCTGACGTTGGAAGTGTTATTTCTCCTCCGTTAGATAACCCAGAAGACGCTTTGGACATGGTTGAAAATCCCACTACATCTGTGTCGGTAACTCCTCTCGAACCACTTTTGGTTCGTTTAGATTTCATTGGGAACGTCATAGACAAAGAAGTCCCACGATTACCAGAGAGGATCTTTACCGAAACATATATGGGATCCACAGAACAAATCTTTGGTGATGAGTATAGGACTCCTGCTCGTCCTAGCACCGCAGTAGAAACCAATCCCACACCTACTCGTTCTGTATGGAGGACTTCACCAGGACGCGATCTCTATGAACATTTCGAATCTATTTGACAACCCTTTCATCCTCATGACCCTCCTAGTGAAACAGGACCATCCGGTCAAACCATGAATCACCCAGTCGATCAGGTTATTCTCTCTACTGCCACGCCAGTACAAGTCCATCCTAATGCTGGACTCATCACCTATAGTCTTCCGCAAAGCACTTCAATCTCTACCCATGTTTCTACAAGTTTTTACTCTACAGCTCTGCATGTTCCCCATGATCCCACTGGGACATATTCTTACCTAAGAATGCAGATCCCTGCTAGCCAAACACAACTAGCTAGAGGGAAACTACCATCCAACGAACCATTTCCTCCTGGAAGACTACCTTTCCATGGCGGGTCTACCCCTCCCGGGGGACAGTCCCCCTTTCATGATCCTCCTAGAGGGCAGTCTCCATTTTCCAGTCAAACCCTGGTCATACATCCATCGCTGGCAGGGGGCAACCCTTGTTTGCTAGAAACCCTTCACAATCCTGGGGAGTATCTTTAGGAGGCATTTTTACCCAACCCCATGTTGGGGGGAACTTGTATAATAACCCACTAGGAGGAGTATCCAATCCTGTCCCTCCCGAAACATCTTACGGGCAATCTTATCTAGGCAGTATCCAAAACACCACCTGGATTTCTCCGAGACCACAATCTTATCCTCCTCATGGGCCTCATGTGTATCTGCCTCCGGGATCTACTCCTTACCATTCTCAAGGCCAAAATGTTTATCCTCGTCACGGGAAAATAAATCATCTGGCCTATAATGTTCAGAACCCACCGGGTTATGCCCATGTTTCTCATGCACCATCAAATCCTACTTATCCTGGCCAGCAACAACCGTATGTAGGAGGACCTACTGCTTACAACTATCCACCTAATTCATTCTATGGTCCTACTGGTGTTCCAATTCCGCACCAGTATCATTCACAAATTAAATGACAACTACCTTTCCTTGCGACTTTGTATCTCCCAGACTTGTCTCGGTTAACTAATGATCCTATTTCTCACTCACCGGTTTGGCCAGTCATTCCAGCTAAACTTCCTTATGATATTCCAAACTTTGACGGAAACCCTGGCGAAGATCCGAACAACCATGTGATGACTTTCCATTTGTGGTGTTCATCAAACTCCCTCATGGATGATTCTGTA
>SNQJ01S0095582.1:0-31790 GCA_010110895.2 Picea sitchensis
ATAACATTAATAGATAATAATTGACTTAGAAAAGTGTCACTTGCATCATAATCTACACAAATAAATAACATCTTTGCTGATGATGGTTGACACTTTGACTATTGATAATTTTCTTTGCTTTTGCATTACATAGCCTATCATTACTTTGACTATTGATCATTTTCTTTGCTTTTGCATTAGAGAGCTTATCATTGCTAGAATTTGGAGCCTACAATGATAAAATCAATAATACAAAATGCAGGTCTTCTGCTGCAGAATCCAAGCTTTGTTGAACTGTTTTGCAAATGTGGCAGGTAATGTTGCTATGCAGCCTTTAATTTATTAGATAGTGAAATCTTTTAAACAAATTTTAAACTATATTAAAAAAGAAAAAAAATGTTTCCATTGCCTATAATAAGTTTATAAATTTAATTAATTATTATAATTTTACAACTTTTATTTTTCATACTTCAATTTTATATAGGATTATCATATAATTATTGCAAATTAAATAATGATTGCTTACTTTGTATATGATTATGATTATTTCTCTCAACAAGTGTTGACTATTTTTTTTTGGGAAGTGAGATGCATTAAATTAAGTGTCAAATATGTTTAGTATACATGTGATTTGGGTAAAAACAAAGCACAATGAGTAAAAAAAAATAAGGCACAATATACAATGACAATTCCAAGACTAGTATGTAAGCAAATAAAACTATCTATTTCAACATATTAGATCATTTATATAGACCTTGGCTAAACGTTATATCTTTTGGGTTTTTTGGCAGGAATTGGTCGGAATCCGAAGATGTAAATTTGGACAAAATCTCTATTTTTTGTTGTTTAAATTGCCTTTCTGAATGCATAAATGGATTCAACGTGCTGAAAACCCCCAAAGCACTCGAATTATACAAACTTAGCCACTCAAATTTGCAGATCCAACCATTCATCACTGGATTTCAGGCAAAATCAAACGGAAAAAATAGCTAGAAAACCCTAAAAAATAGAACGTTTAAACTACTCTATTTATATACATATACAATTTCAACTATTCATATAAGTAAAGAAAATCATCAAATTAAATGTATTAAATGACTGCACTAAATTATTATAAACAATTCAATTTATAATTTTTTTTATAATCATCAAATTAAATGTACTAAATGATTGCACTAAATTATTATAAACAATTCAATTTATAATTTTCTTTATAATCAGTGGTATGAGCCACCAAAACTAACCTATACTAGATGACCATCAAAACTAAATATAATTTCATCAAAACTAAATCCATGTATGGCTTTAGCTTCCATTAAATAATCATATTTAGTTTCCATTAAATAATCATATGTGCATTAAATAATCATATGTGGTTTGAAAATTAAAGTTAATATATAAACTCATTTTTTTTCTTCAATTTCAAACATTTTACATTAAATTAAATTGTGATGCCTTTGTCACCCATAGATACTATGTGGCCATCATTTTGATGATATAATGATTTGTACCAAGCTTATGAATTCGTTAAAATGTAAGTTTATGCTATAAAATTTAAGTGACTTGAAGTAAGTGTTCAAGTAGTTTACAAGTTCAATTAACAAACCATATTCATAGATTGTTTTTTTTTTACTACTATATATATTGTGTATTGAATGGTGGGTAGGTTTGAGGTTCAACTAATATCCATATATGGGTGAGATCAATAGATTGCACGATAAGGATTTACATAGATTTTAGTTTATCTCAATCATTTTGATTTTTTTAAAATGTATTTATTATTATTATTTTTTTAAGGTGGTTAATTATTATTTGAATCATATTTTATACACTTTTATGTTTATAACATTTTTTTCTTTTTCTTATTACTTAAAATAAAAATAAATAAATAAAATTTCTTTTAAACATCCACATGTATCTCAAATATTTTTTGTAATTTTTTCATTGTGTTATATATTAGATAATGAAATCTTTTAAACAAATTTAAAACTATATTAAAAAAAGATAAAATTGTTTTCATGGCTTATAATAAGTTTGTAAATTTAATTAATTATTATAATTTTACAATTTTTATTTTTCATACTTCAATTTTATATAGGATTATGGTATAATTATTGTAAATTAAATAATGATTTCTTATTTTGTATATGATTATGATTATCCCTCTCAATCCGTGTTTGACTATTTCTTGGGAAGTGAGATGCATTGAATTGAGTGTCAAATATGTTTAGTATATATGTGATTTGGGTAAAAAATAAGGCACAATATAAAGTGACAACTCCAAGACTATTATGTAAGTAATGAAGATAATGTTATTTTCAGATTATGGAATGGAGGTTCTGCGCAGGTTCTGACGCAAGACAAACATGTCGAGGAAAGGATATAAAATGATCTTACTCAAACATTTTCAGATTCTGTTTGGCTAAATCAAAATAGACGAGAATATCACCCTATGTTTATAGCCAACAAAAATAACATCTTAACTCACAAGTATTAATTACAAGTGCTTAAGCTGGTCTTTTATCAACAAAAGCTTGCTGAAAATTTACTTTTTATGTAATTTTTCTGAACATATCAGTTGCCGAAATAAATGTAAAGATAGAGGAAAAGTCACCAAGCTGACAATCAAGACAGATGAGACATAAAGAAATCCTTTATTTCATTCAAATTCACCAAAGAGTCATTTTCTTTGCAAAATCTCATGCGGAAATTTTGGACCAAAGTCAAACTTAGACATCCCCGATGGAACATACAAAAGGGCCTCTGACAGAAAACCAAAACTGAACTCTAAAAGCTAGATCAACTTGCCATAGATTGCTGCCCACTCGACTCCACATAATAGCCTTTGTCAGTCATGAAAATTAATTCACAAACATACAAGTCTACACAGACTATCAATGATAGATCAACGCCTCTGAAAAACAAGTCTCTGAATGATGTGATTCAACCCTGAATATTGCTGTCTACAATAAGACCCTGCTATCACAAAAGAGAAATAAGCTTGTGATGAATAATGAATGAATGAAAAATGAACTATCTCAACATAAACTCAAAGAGCAAACCTTAGTATGCTTCTGCTTCTATCCTCCTTTGTTCCTCCCTTTCCTTTTGCTTTTAAACAATTAGAATTGGTTGAAGTAGTTGAACCAACTCATTAGTTAAGTTAATTAAAAGACTCAACTAACTTTAGTTAGGGGGAAGAGTAATAATTATAATAAAGGTTGTAAATAAATAATAACTAGTAGGTGGGACCCCTTGTGACTCCCTTTAGTTCATAACAATCATAACAATCATAACAATCATAACATAACCATTAGTTAAGTAAAACACACCTCCTTGTGTCTCCCATCAACATACTCACTTTTGGCAAATTTAGCTCATGAAATTTGAAATTATTTTCAAAAATATTACTCATACATCCAAAATAAAACATGCTATCCAAAATTTCCTGAAGTCAACAGTCATCAACAATGGATAAAAAACAAAAACTCAAAAGCCATATTTCCCAGTCTGCGATGCAACCCTTCCTTCATTGCTGCTGTCACCTCTTGATTTTCCTGAATTTGCCTTTGGCTATGTAGATCCTTTAGGCCTAATCTCGCTGATCACGTGGGAACAATCGTCCCTCAAATGCATCCGGGAAGATACGGATTTGTCAGAGCCATTGGATGGTGAGGAAGGGGCATCAATGGCTTTCCCTTTATCAAGGGCATGGTGGGCCTCAATTTTCAATCTCTTGCTAGCATGGGAGGATTGCACTAGCGAGTGGTCAGGGGCAGCTTGGAAAATGGGATTAATAGGAGGAGGAGCAGGCAAGGACAAGTTGGGTCAGCCACGATGTTGGGAGACTGTCGGGTGGACGATTTCTTGCCATCCATCATTTTCAGGAACCTCGGGTTGTAATGATACATGAGGAGGTACGGGGATATCAGGGGCTTGCGGGGCTTGGAAAGGAGGCCTTTCAGGCCTAGGTTGGACTACACCCTACCCAATCCAATTGAAAAATCCGGCATGAAACAATTGGCCAAGCTCTTGTGAATCAATGTCAAAATGTATGGAGAACCTGGGCCTTCTTGGGCCTCGGTTCCAATTACCTCTACCTTTGTTTCCTCGACCATGGCTTCCTCGACTGAAAAAACTCATTCCTGCATGTGTGATTGATTAGAAAATAGTCTTTTAAATAACCATACATGACAACTATTAAAATATGAAATAGATTTGGCTCAGCGATGTATCAGACTCATGGAATCCAATCCATACAAATTGTTTTATTGTTTATCAATGAACAGGGGATGAAAAGGGTTCTGGGATATGTGAGAGGTTTGTATTGAGCGAAACATGATACCATGAGGGGGAAAATAACATGGTTACTGCTCAATGACAACAATAATCAACTGTAAATAAAACCAATAAAACATCACTGTAATCCACACAAGACACTGCCACTTTCAACTGTTTTAACACCAAAATTCTCTTGACTGTAATCAATCTCAGAACAGGGAGTGAAAAATGAATATGGGAAGGTGATGGGATTTGTAATTAGGAAAAAATGAAATAATGGAAGGGAAGAAGAACGATTACTATTCATGAAATTAATTAAGTGATCCATAAAACATTCTGCGAAAAAGAGATGCACCAACCAACAATCATTGTGACCAAATAACAATTACTGTGTATTTAATTAGTTCACTGTTCATAATCAAATATCCAATACAGTGCCATCACAAGACTTTTAGACAGTAACCATTCCACTCTGTTAACCATCAAAATCAACCACTGCCCATACATTACTTCAATCAACAAATATACTCAAAGTCATGTTTCCAAAATTAACAATGAAGTCACACTATCACTGCAATTGGGCCTATCATTTAAATGCAATGGTATTCGTTAAACATATATATATGCAGTAAACCAAATAATTCGGATTAAATTGCAAAATCCGAATTGACATTTAAATAGACAACCAACAACCACCATTTTGACACAAGCTATGCAAAGGGTAATTCACTCATGCAATGTAATTCTGCCACTGTAAAAACCCAATTCAATGTGACTTAAAATGCTGGGCCATCCATCCAACACGACGAGGTCTCAACAACATGCGTTTCTTAATAAATGATCGATTGCAACAAAAAAAACATGCTTAAAACTTTATGGGTATCCCTGAGTGTGAAACCCAAGCTATCCATATTATACACAATGCGTAGCCACCAAAAAACCATGATGCAACATTCCATTTCACAAAACCAAACACACAGTCAGAGGAATAACTCAACCCATCATGCTGAGCCATCAATCCAATACAATATGGCTTCGATTTAGTCAAATTGTAATCAACTATGATGTGTGCAACTCGACTTATACAACCAGACAATCATAAGCATGCAGTGGATGTAGTTCATACAGTCATCCTGGTTGCAATAACCATTGGCCCCAAAAGAAACTAACAATTACAATAACCACTATTTTATTGTGTCGAAACACCACACACAATGCGGTATGCGTGAGCAACATCAAGTGATTGTAACTAATGCCACCTAAACATCCAAATAATCCTTAGCGCAAAAATACCAGTGACTGTGTATCAACCAACCAATTTACCCTTGTCGTGAAAATCAATCGACCTTAACAAGCTGTGGTAACCACGCATGCCCAAGAATCAATTTGAATCGGGGCAACGACCCTCTCAATTAAACAATACTGAGTTATTAAACATAAGGAGAGTGATTGTGTAATTGAATTGTGCAAATAACAATGCAAGGTTTACCATTGTTATAACAGAGGCAGTAACTAGATGCCGAACCAATCATGACTGTCATATGACCAACTGGGCAAGTCTGTATTCAAATTAATTGACAATACATTCAAACCACAGTAACCCATAGTAAACTCGACATGCCCGATAGTCTTCTCCATAAAACTTCAGACTGGAGGGCTAAGGGTTTGTTCTGTATCCAACATAGGGAGAACAGAGCCAACTTCTTGTAATGATGAAACCTTTGAGGCCAATGATGTACACACAGAGAGAGCCATGATTCATTCGTGGACAAGTAACAAATCCATGACAGGGGGCCATAACAAAAGGCGAGGCTCTAATTTGGCTTGGCAATGTCATTTAACGCACACAGGATATAACCCTCGTGCTCTTCGATCAAACAACCACAATATAGAGGTGAAGACAGGGCTAAGTAATATTAGGAAAACCCATTTCGTGACCCTTAGTGGTGAAATCGACCAATGTCCAAGTGAAAAAAACACAGTGACACAGAATGCCTTAAACCATTAAACCCATAAAATCCAAAGACTGGATTTAGTGACAAATGTGTGAAGATAGCCATCCACCCAAGACCAAACAAAAACCCTCCAACTAAACCAACAAGGATAACAAAGAGCTACCACATAGGATGACCAATTACGTCTACGAATTCAATATTATTGTAGGGAAAACCATCCACGCTTCATTCCAAGAGCACAATTTTTCACAGTTGCAATACTTAGGAAAACACAAACCAACACACCTGAGCCAATAATCATTTCATAACCAGAGAAGAGTCACGAATGGCCAAAAAAAGACATACCTGTAATCGAATTCCTTAAAACATGAGCTGGCCGAGTGGTTCCTCTCTGCTAAGAAATCAGAGTATAACCACAACAACAAGATCGAACAATAGCCCGACTAGGGTGGCGACTAATGGGAGGAATAAAGGTGACGTGCTGTAAATGAACGTCACCTCCACCCATAATCAATTAAGTCACTAGTATCAACCATCCAACAATCCATTAACTCAATTAATTTGACTATGTATCGGAACCATCAACCATTAAAACTAATAGCGTGATCCATATCAACTCATGCCATAAAATAATCAACGGGCATATCAACTATGTAACTCAAACAAAGTCGCATAGCTACCAACGTCCATTTCCTTGTAAAATGCGCCACCAACATCCAATCCATCCAAATATACTATATGTATATCGATCACATAACTCAATTAAATCACATGCCCATTCAATTACTAGCTAGGATTAAACCATAACCATTAAGTCTTTCATGCATGTAGTATAGTATGTAGGATAGTTTAAATTCTTCCCCTTTGCAACTGTTGCATTGTTCCCTATTTCTTTCCAATTGTTCGTATCTGGTATAGTAAAATTGTAGAATTAGATCCCTTTTCCTTTGCATTTGTTATAATATTTTTGCTTTTCTCCAAGCCGCCTTTTACTTATTTTCACTAACATGTTTGCTGTGCAGGTGTAGTAAGAACAAATTGCAATGATATCACTGAATAGCATAGACTGTAGTAACATAAGGAACCAACACTTAATAAGCTCAAATCATAGCCAATAACAACAAGATCTCATCAACCATGTAAGCTGCGTCACACGTCATCACAACATAAAAATTGAACAGATCTGATCTTCAATAGTTCAAGGGGGTCCCACCTACTAGTATTACTTAGCTTTTATAATAATAGGCTTTTGCAATACTTTGTGGGCGAAACTTCGTTGACGTTTTTAATCGTCAACAAGACGTTAATGGAGTTTGTTTTCACAGAGGTTATCGGAGGTGATTGGAGGTTACTGAAGGCGATTGGGTAAGTAGGGGAAGGTATAGGTGATATTGGAGGAGTTACCTAAGTTAAAAGACTGGAAAGCAGGAGGTTTTGAGGGGTAAGAGTAACTTGGGGGCGGGAAAACGGTTTTGAATCTCCCTTCAGTAATGGAAGGTCACATGAGTGAGGATTTCGAGGTGGAGGCTTAGGTGTAGTAAAGGAATTGTCTCCCTGAACAAAGCTTGAAAGGATGACAGAGGAGGTAGGTGGCACTATTCCCATAACTTCCAAATTGAAGTTGAGGTCAATGAACTCATGAGCACTGAGGGCGAGGCATTATGGAATAACAATAACAACAAAATCTTCACTACATTAATTAAGACCAAGAAAACAATGCATTGCAATTGAAAAATGATCTCAAGCAAGAGAAGAAATAGAACATGAAATAAGAGAAAGTCTGACCATCAACATGTCTTTGCCATTAAGTATCAATGTAGAATAAATCTGTCTTACAAAGAGTTCAAAACAGGTCCCTGAGTGTCCAACTTTTCAACGACCATAAAGTCTTTCATTTGTATATTTAAACTATACAAAATATGACTACATATCCTATTTTCTAGTATGTAGTTAGTAACATGATCTGGTCAATGTCTATCTTCTAGCAATATCAGCTCAAAACCAACACTTACATTGCCAAAATAGTAAACAACTCAAGAGCTTAACCCAAAACACTCTTATAACAACTTATCAAATCCCACAAAAATTGGAATTTATCTTGACTGAGTTATCCATTCGAATTATCAAAATCCATTTGGTCAACATCAAATAGATAATCTTTCACTGCTTGAGTAAATAACATCAAAACTTTCAAAAATTTGCATGAAATAACTTTGTAAGGCTACCATGATATAATGACTGTGCTAGCTTTGGTAGTCCTATGTTTCAACTTGGTTGTGAGCACAATATTGTGCCAATACAATTTGAAATTAGATTCTCGCAGCTCCTTGAGCATTGCCTTTTGTTCCTTTCTCTTTTTCTTGAAACCCTGTATCTTCTCTTGTTGTTTGGCGCTCCATTGATCCACCTGAGTCTTTTCTTTCTTTAACTGCTTCACCATTTTCCGGAGTTCTTTAATCTTGTCTTTATCACTTCTAACCTTGATTTTAAACTATGGTAATTCTTCTGTAGGTGAAAGTTTGTTCAGGTCTATAGCAGCCTGAGGTTTTCTCAGTTTGATCTGGTATCTAGAGGATAATTCTGAGCTATGATCATCATTAGAACTATCCAAGTCCCTGGCCTCTGGGAGATCTGGAATTTGATCTAGATCTACAAAATGATAGTCTTTGTCATCAGAAACCCCACTTGTACCTTTAAACACTGCTTCGGTTTTTCATGATATAGTGGTTGCTCTTGTTATAGGTCTTGTAGAGTACTGAGCAACTTGTTTTCATTTTCCTTGTGTCTTCCCCAAGTTTTTATTTTCTTTTTCATTTCTGTGCAATGGAGGTATCTCTGCCTGTTCTTTAATACCTGTTTTAGAATCTTCAGAACTGTCCTCTATGACTATAAGGTTCTCCTTTTTGATGGATGGATCAAACATAGCCTTAGATTTAAACCTGAACTTGTTGACAACCCTAGTGGAGTTTCTCCTAGGGTATTTAGGCACAAGTGTAGGTTTCTTCCCCTATTTTTTTTCCCTTGGCACTTTTCTTAATGGTTGATTTTTGTTTATGCTTGACTGTGGATTGAATTGGGTTAACATTATAATCTTCATCCACATCTACTTCCATCTTTATCTTTGGATCATGAAACATATCAATATCTACATCATGTTTTTGATTTCTTACCTCTACTGGTATTAGCTTCTTCCTGAACTTTACCTATAGGAGCATCAACAACGACTTGTTGAGTTTGCATCTTCCTCTTGCTAGCCCTTGTTACCCTAGTTGTGGATGATTCTTCTTTAATATGGGATTCATTAACTATACCACTCTATTTCTGTATAGCTGATCTCTTCCCTTTGGCATATTTAGATTTGCTTGGCTGTGGTTCATTACTTAGAGACTGGATTAGCCAATCCTAGGGTCTCTAGAATTCATTCAAAGAAGAAACAACCATTGTCTTTATCAAAACTCGGTGGAAAAGACTGCCTTTGGCTATAGCAGGACGAGACTGCACCCTTTTGGACATTTTAGATAGACTTTTTAGCAGGAAATAGGGTAAATTGAGGGAGTAATCTCCATTAATGTGCATTAACAGTTTGATATGATAAATGTAAACCAGTGAGAACCT
This sequence comes from Picea sitchensis, assembly GCA_010110895.2. Classification (NCBI taxonomy): domain Eukaryota; kingdom Viridiplantae; phylum Streptophyta; class Pinopsida; order Pinales; family Pinaceae; genus Picea; species Picea sitchensis. The sequence continues at coordinate 9,831 of SNQJ01S0095582.1, forward strand.
ACCATCACATGTAATATACCTGTGAATGATAATTAGAGCAATATGCCACTCCTTTTTGATCCAACTATGTGGTATTCCCTTTTTCCAATTAGGGTTCTATTTTTATGGTATCAAGAATTGGTTCACAAACTCCATAACCACGTTCTATTTTTTCCACCACCTTTCTCCACCAATTGGAAATTTGCAGGCTCTTGCAATTGAGTGTCCAATCACCATCATCAACAATTTCCCAATCACAACTCCAAAACCATCAAATTTCTGTGTGAAGATCATTGAGACCTGTTCATCGTGTCCCTGGAAGGTTGTGAAAAACTCAAACCAACCTGCGTCTTTAAACCTTTGCGCCATTTGTGGGTAGGCTTCAATAAATTCTGTGCCCTCAGGTTCCAATCTAATGATCTGTCCACTCTTCTTCGACGCCATGTTACTGGTACAGTTTTGAAAAAAGATCTGCACAGTTTGGAACTGAGAACTTTAAAGCCTGTGAATGTTAGAAACAACAATCCCTTTTAATTAAATCTCTGCACACAACATGCGATATATTAGAATAACATGTGATAGTGTCGTTTTAATGATATCGGGATGTGATTGATTTGATGCAGGTCAGGCTGGTACAACTTGATCCACTACATATGATGGTTAAAACTGCAACATCAACTCGAGCAAAGATCGTGGAGAGCATCTAGATCCTCTAATTACGATTTGCGCAATTATGATAATATCTGGGTTAGCTGGCGCATGTCAAAACATAATTATCCTTAGCGCTGCAGGAATAACGCTATTCCTGTAGCGCCATTCATAACTTGGAAAAAAATTGAAATTTAAAATGAAATAGACAAGTGATGTGACAAATCTCATCAAATCAAGTCCTAAACCTTCAAAAACTTAAGAAAATCATTTCAAAATGCAAAAATGAAAAACATAGGAAATCAAACAAAGGGGTAAAAGTCCAAAATTCAAGCAACAAAGTATAAGCAGGGAGGATTTAGGATTAGGGATACTCACTTAATCAAGAACAAAGTTAGAGACTAACACTGGCTCCTTCTGGGGGTAAAGTTTTAATGAGAAAACTTTAAGATCTGTAGACCAATGCCTTTACCTTGCTTCTGATTGTCTAATTTCCCTACTCTGTCATCCTTTATTTACAACACAACTATGTAAAAACATTTCCATTGGGTATATGGATTCTTTATTGAAAGAAAAATGTACTGTACATGCTGAAACCTTTGACAAATCTTTAAAGAAAATAATGTTTCAAGAACCACCCATTCACTAGGCCTCCAAAAGTTTCAGTATCATCTAGATCATGTAAGAGAAAAGTATTGTTATCCATGACCTTCGCTATTCTGAAAGGACCATACCATAAGTTGTCAAACTCACCATGTTTTTCTTTGTCCTCTCTTCTAGCATTAATATCAAATCTCCTTCATTGAAAACATGTTTCTTAGTTCCCTAATCAAATGTAGCTTTGAATTTTCTCTGGTGAGAAACAACTTTCTGATCCATCTGTTCTCTGACTTGCTGAACCTCAATCATCTGAAAAACTCTCCTTTGGATATCTCTTCTAACTCTTCTTGCAAAAAATTTAAAACTGGTAAGCCCAATTGAGTTGGAAAAATGGATTTTGTTCCATACACCATCTAGAAAAGGGAGGTTCCAATAGACTTCTTGTTACTGATACGATCAACCCATAAAGAAAACTTTAACTTGGAATCCCATGACCTTTTGTTTTCTGCAAGTTGTTTTTTGATAATCCTTATAAGAATTTTATTGGAGGACTCTACTAACCCATTTCCTTGGGGATAGTAAGGAGTAGAGTGGACCAATTTGATATTATACTTATTGCATAATTCAATCATGTAGTTTGATTTGAAATCTTGGGCATTGTCAATAACTAGCTTCTTAGGATAACCAAACCTAGAAAAAACATGTCCTTCAAGAAATTCCATGATTACCTTGTCTGTTGCATTCCGAGTTGGAATTGCTTCAATCTACTTTGTAAAGTAATCAGTGGCTGTAATAATCCACTTACTTTGTCCATAAGATGAATTTTTGATTTCCCCGATGAAGTCAAGGCCCCACTATTGAAATGGTCCATGAGCAATGATGTGTTTCAGAGGCAGAGACATAAGTTTCTTCTTTCCTGCAAATTTTTGACAGGGTTCACATGGTCTGACCTGAGAAAAAATGTCTGAGAACATGACTGGACAGTAGTAGCCTGCTTTGAGAATCTTGAAAGCAGTAGCTTTCCAATGGTGATGACCTCCACAAACACCATGGTGTAGATCACAAAAAATTTGTTTAGCCTCTTCTTCATCAACACACCTCAACAAGATCCCATTAGGATCTTTACAGAACAAGGCTTGATCAATAATGCAATACTTTACTGGTTTTAATTTAAGTGAATTGAACTTTGATTTATCCAATTCAGGAGGAGATTGAAGATTCAACATAAAAAATACAATATCTTTGTACCATGGTGAAGAAGCATATTTGTTGTTTACCTGTGAGCCTGTTTCTCCAATCTGGAATGAAGAAATCTGTGATTTACTTGAGAGATGATACAACCCAATTGATTTTCAATTTGACTCTGCCATTAGTTTGGCAATGTCTTGACTTTTATTAGCTGAGTGGGCTTTATAGTAAGGTTGTACTCCAGAATTTTTGTTATCCACTTTCCTCTCTTTCCTTCACAATCAGGGTGAACTAAAATTTCTTTGATTGCACTACTTGGCACATATGCAATGATCTCAGATTGTAGAACATATACCCTGAAACATTTTAAAGCCTTCACCAGAGCATATGCGTGTTTCTCCATTATATCATATTTCAGTTCAGAGTCTCTGAGAGTTTTGTTGAAGAAGGATATGGATTGCTCATATCCTTGCTCATTTCTTTATAGAAGAACATCAACTATGGTATCTTCTGAGGCAAATGAAAAAATCATGAATCCCTTGGAGTAATCTGGGCTGATGAGAACAGGGGCTTGAACAGGAGCCTGCTTAATCTTCTCAAAATATTCTTTAGCTTCTGGTATCCATTTGATTTCTGCATCCCTTTTCAACATATCAATAATGTATTTGATAATTTTTGCAAAATTGGGTATGAATCTCCTTAAAAAAATTATTTTACCTATGAAGGATTGGATAGACTTCTTGTTCCTTGGAATGTCTATCTGTTGGATAGATTTTACTCTTTCAGGATCTATTTTAATACCTTCAGGTGAAACAATATGTCCCAAAAATTTTCCTTCTTCCATGGCAATATGGGATTTTTTAGGGTTAAGTGATATACCATACCTCCTGCATTTCTCAAAAGTCTGCTTCAAATGCTGCAAATGTTCTTCATCAAATGTTGAAAATACAATGATTTCATCAAGATAAATAACTACAAACCTGTCTTTCTCACCAATAAAAGCAATGTCCATTTGAAAGGTGGCTCCTGCATTCATCAATCCAAAAGACATATTTTCATACATGAAAGTGCCCTAGGGAGTGGTAAAAGTTGTTTTCATCTTGTCCTCCTCCATTACTGATATCTGATTGTACCCTGAATAGCCATCAAGCATAGAAATATTCTTTGCCCCTACTACTCTTTGTACAATATGATCCATTTTTGGTAATGGATAATTGTCCTTTAAAGAACACCTATTCAAATCCCTGAATTCCACACAGAGCCTTATTTATCCACTCTTCTTCCTAACATGTACAAGATTAACTACCCACTTTGAGTATCTTAGTGGCACTATAATTTTGGCATCCAATAACCTTTTCAGCTCTTTTTCTATTATGGGTAACAACAAAGGATTAAATTGCCTAGACTTCTGCTTAAAAGGTTTTGATCCAGGCTTTAAAGGAATCTTGTGCTGCATGATATCTGTATCAAAAACCTTTAGGTCTTCATAAGACCAGGCAAATACATTTGAATATTGCTTCATCAAATTAACCTATATGTCTCTCTGTTTTTCTGACAGTTTTCTGGACAATTTAACTATCTTGGGATTTAAATCAGAGTTGATATCACAGTCCACTACATCAGTCTCTTCTGTCTGAATAACAACCTTTATGGAAACATCTTTGTGATCAAACAATATCTCAAGTGGAACCAAACCTTTAAGCAGATGATTTGTTTTCAATTCAATGATTTTGTGCCCAACAACACTGTCTTGAAGAACATTTGCAACATGTACCTCTACATCATCATCTTCATTGTCCCGATCCATTGAAATATTGGAAAATTCTTCAATAGTCTTTAAAAATATTTGAATCTCCTGATCATGTTTGAAAACCTACCAATTTTTGATGTTATTTGGTATTGAGGGTCCGTGTCTAACCTCAATCTCAAATTTTAAATTAGGAAACATTGAGGTCTTAAAGTTACTGGCTGCAAGTGCCAAAGAGTCAAACTGCTGATTCAAATTCCTGTGCACAAAAGTAATGTTGAATGCCAAGAATAAATTATCCACATAATCCCACACTTCATTCCTATATTGTCTTAACCTTTGTTGTTTGGGTTGATAAATGTTTTTAATTTGATGGATAATGAGTTATGAATCTCCAAAATCAGAAAGTTTATCTATACCCATATCTTTAGAAGCTTTCAATCCTAACAACAAAGCTTCATACTCACTGATGTTATTGGTTGTATCAAATTCAATTTTATATGACATAGGAATGACTTCTTGGATAGGGGAAATGAAAACAATCCCAACGCCAGAATCTTCTTTTGAACAAGCCCCATCAAAATACATTTTCCAAACAAATTTTTTCTGCACTGTCTCCAACTATAGGTGTTATTCTTCTAACTGATGTTTCTGCCATCTAATCACCAATATGAAAAATAGAGGATCCAAGTTCATCTTATACAACATATACATAATGATTACTAGGGTTTTCATGATCACTTACCAAGTAATCCAATCTTACTTCCCTGTACAATCTCCGATGTTCTCTACCAAAAACATGAATGGTAGCATAATTGAGATCCATCTGTAAAGTGCCTCCTACTTTCTTAACCCAGGATCTTGACAGAAGCATTACAAATTTTGGAGGTATGTCAGCCACAATAACATCCAATACCACACTTTTCATAGGTAATTGGGAAAGAGTAAGAACCATGTCCTTGATGACTCCCAGACATTTAAATTTCCTAGAGTCAAAAGAATATAGGTCAAGGAAAGGTTTAGTGATGTCTAACCCTAATTCATCCATTACCACTTTTGGCATAACATTGTGTGAAGCCCCATAATCCATTAAGCAGTTATGCAATGTTTTGTTATGAATATTTAGTGATATGTAGAAAGGAGGAGAAGCATAAAATCCATCTTCAATATGAGGTCCAATGGTTATAACAGGATTCTCATCTTCAAGGTTGATAGTATCTGAAAAGGTGACCTGAGCAGGGGGTTGTAAAGCCTTGAGAACAATCTTCCTAAAAGGCTTTGTTTTCATTAGTTCTATCAGAGGTACAAAATTTTCAATCTTGTTGATCTCATGTTCCAGGCTGAAAGAAGAAACAACCTTTTATGTTTCCTTTAACTCTGTAGTACTAACCTTGGCAGGCTGCATTAATTGTTGATCAATTTGAATCCCATGACTATCTTTACTGTTCCTTGTTTTAACTGGTGTACCGACATTGTGGAAACAGGTATATCAACCTTAGGTGTATTTGATCTAGATCTGAGATCATATTTCTTTCTTTTAGGTTCCTTCTGGATAACCTCATCAACATTCCCTTCTTGAAACTGATTTAATATCAAAGCATCTTCATAATCCTATTATGTCAAATGAGTAGGGGATTATTCTGAATCATTTAAATGTACTATAGGGTCATCTTCAATATCATCTTCTTCTTCCACCTCTTCTACTGCATTATTTTGGAAAGGAGGGAAAACTTTTTGATCTTCTTTATTCTTCCTTTCTCTTGGTAAGATTTGAGGTACATTATTTGGCCTCCTAAACTGATTAGGATTTCTGTATCCACCTTCTTGTGTGGGTCTACTGGGTTGTTTTTGTTCCATTTTCAACTTAGCCATCTCAGATGTCAAGGTCTTCAACATTTTATCCATTTCATCTATCTTAGAATCAGATGTTGTATGAGAAGAGGAAGGAAGCTCTTCTTTTTGTTTTTTCCTGTCTCTATCACCCCTGGACTTCAATTTGTCTACTGCTAGTATGTTAGATTCTACCTCAATAGATGCTTCCTACATTAGACTCAGAGTAGTAGACCTTATTTCTCTTAGTAACAAAGAGAATTCAATATCAAAGGCCCTGGCAAAGGTGATTTTGGATGATGTTTCTGAAGGCTTAATTTCATTTGGAATTTTACTATACATTTTATTGAACCTTTTAGTAAAATTAGATATTGATTCACCTTGTTTCCTTTTTAAAGCACCAAATTTAGTAATGTAGTATAAGTAGTATTTCTTATCTCCCCAATGTCTTAATAAGGTGTCATCCAAAGCATCAATATCAACAATTGAATTAGGTGGTAGGCTCCTGAACCATTTTCTTGCTTCACCATCTAAACTCTGCACAAATAATCTCATCCACACATATGCATGCTCTACATTAAAATTGTCTGCAAAACTGTAGACATAATTCAAATTCTCTTCAGTAGTAACTCCTCCTCCATTGAATCTTGGAAAATATTTCATATAGTCATTTGGTGGAAAGGCATACAAAACTTGTGGCAGGTTTAATGGTGCATATCTGGCTGCAACAATTACATCCATTCTATTTACAACCATATTTGCTATCTTTGGTGTTTGGGCTTTAGGAGTAAGCAAAATTGGTGATGTAGAAAGAGAAATCGTCCCTTGTGTGTAGCAACTTAGCTGTGTTGATAGTAGTTCTTGTTCTTCAGAAAACATAGGTTTATTTTCTGGACTAGAGCAGGATGATGGTCCCAGAAAAAGAGGGTTTTCAAAAGAGGAATAACGTGGTTTAATTTCTTCAAAAGAGAACGACTGAGATGATGAAGAGAGTGTTTCTGGTTCACTTTTAATATCTTTGTTGTAATATCTCAAAGCTTCAACTACAAACAAAATATTTTCTTGTTCCTCTTTAATGAGCTCAACAAACAACTTCCATTGATTTAGATTTATTTCTGAGATAGTTGAAGGAAAGGAAACTGTAACAGGCTCAATGACAAGCTTAATTTCACTTTCAGGAATTACTTCTTCATCTCATTGGAGTTTGATAATTTCAGAAGACTGTCCTTGAGAGCTGTTTGAAGGCTATTTTCCCTGTGAGAGAGAGGACTGTCCAGGAATAATTTTAGGTTTTCTTAATATTTTTTCAGGGTCTTGTACTGCTGCAATAGGCTCTGTGTCTGGGTTTTTTTCTGGTAATTGGTTTCTTTGTAGATGATGAGGAAGTTGGAGGAGATTTAGGTCCTTTGCCTTCTCTTTTAGGAGCCATAATTACCACAGAGGAGTTGCCAGGTGAAAAATCACAGTCTCATGTAATGTCCAAAACCTTGTTCACCATCAAGATTTGAATCTAATCTTGTCATTTTCCCAGGAAAGATATCTTTGTTTCTTCGTCCCCAACAAAGACACCTAAAAATGTTAGTCCCTAAAGTTGCACTTGAATGTGATATGGAAAGCTAGGGCATCATCAAGTTATTGCAATAATATTTTAAGGGTTTTATGAATTGGTTTTTTAAAGGATGGTTGAAAGCTGGTTCAAGGTTTCGAGGTAAACATGAAGTTCAGAATAAAGCCAAGAGATATCCCACTGATTTGTTAAAGGGTAGCCACATAAATAGATAAGATAAACAAGGAAAATAAAGAGAGGAAATATGGAAGTCTTCAATTTGTTAACCCCATATGGATTTCTTATCTCAAAATGTAATTTAGAAACAAGAACATGTGCTTGAAAATCAAATCTTGATAATAACAATAACAACAAAATCTTCACTGCATTAATTAAGACCAAGAAAACAATGCATTGCAATTGAAAAATGATCTCAAGCAAGAAAATAAATAGAACATGAAATAAGAGAAAGTTTGACCATCAACATGTCTTTGCCATTAAGCATCAATGTAGAATAAATCTATCTTACAAAGAGTTCAAAACATGTCACTGAGTGTCAAACTTTTCGACCACCATAAAGTCTTTCATCTGTCTATTTAAACTATACAAAATATGACTACATATCCTATTTTCTAGTATGCAATTAGTAACAAGATCTGGTCAATGTCTATCTTCTAGGAAGATCAACTCAAAATGAGCACTTACATTGCCAAAATAGTAAACAACTCAACAACTTAAGCCAAAACACTTTTACAACAACTTATCAAATCCCCCCAAAATTGGAATTTATCTTGACTGAGTTATCCATTCGAATTATCAAAATCCATTTGGTCAACAACAAATAGATCATCTTTCACTCCTTGAGTAAATAACATCAAAACTTTCAAAACTTTGCATGAAATAACTTCATAAGGCTATCATGATATAATGATTGCACTAGCTTTGGTAGTCCTCTGTTTCAACTTGGTCGTGAGCACAATATTGTGCCAATACAATTTGAAATTAGATTCTCGCAACTCCTTGAGTAGTTCCTTTTGTTCCTTTCTCTTTTTCTTGAAACCCTATATCTTCTCCTGCTGTTTGGCGCTCCATTGCTGCACCTGAGCCTTTTCTTTCTTTAACTGCTTCACCATTTTCTGGAGTTCTTTAATCTTGTCTTTATCACTTCTAACCTTGATTTTGAACTCCGAGAATTCTTCTACAGGTGCAGGTTTGTTTAGGTCTATAGCAACTTAAGGTTTTCTTAGTTTGATTTGGTATCTAGAGGGTAATTCTGAGCTATGATCATCATCAGAACTATCTGAGTCCCTAGCCTCTAGGAGATCTGGAATCTGATTTGGATCTATAGAATGATTGTCTTTGTCATCAGAAACCCCACCTGTACCTTTAAACACTGCTTCAACTTTTGATGATATAGTGGTTTCTCTTGTTATAGGTCTTGTAGAGTACTGAGCAACTTGTTTGCCTATTCCTTGTGTCTTCCCCAACTTTTTATTTTATTTTTCATTCTTGTGCAATGGAGGTATCTCTGCCTGTTCTTTAATACCTGTTTTAGAATCTTCAGAATTGTCCTCTATGACTATAAGGTTCTCTTTTTTGATGGATGGATCAAACATATCCTTAGAGTTTAAATTGAACTTGTTGACAACCCTAATGGAGTTTCTCCTAGGGTATTTAGGCACAAGTGTAGGTTTCTTCCCCTGTTTTTTTCCCTTGGTACTTTTCTTAATAGTTGATTTCTGTTTATGCTTGACTGTGGATTGAATTGGGTTAACATTATAATATTCATCCACATCTATTTCCATCTTTATCTATGGATTAAGAAACATATCAATATCTGCATCAGTTTTTGATGTCTTACCTCTACTGGTAGTAGCTTCTTCCTGACCTTTACCTATAGGAGCATCAACAACAACTTGTTGAGTTTGCATATTCCTCTCTCTGGCCCTTGTTACCCTAGTTGCAAATGTTTCTTCTTTAATTGGGGATTCATTAACTGTACCACTCTGTTTCTATATAGCTGATCTCTTCCCTTTGGCCTTTTTAGATTTGCTTGGCTGTGGTTCATTACTTAGAGACTGGATTAGCCAATCCCAGGCTCTCTAGAATTCATTCAAAGAAGATACAACCAATGTATTTATCAAAACTTTGTGGAAAAGACTACCTTTGGCTGTAGCATGATGAGACTGCACCCTTTTGGACATTTTAGATAGACTTTTTAGCAGGAAATAGGGTAAATTGAGGGGGTAATCTCCATTAATGTGCATTAACAGTTTGATATGATAAATGTAAACCAATGAGAACCTACCCTCGCATGTAATATACCTGTGAATGATAATTAAAGCAGTATGCCACTCCTTTCTGATCCATCTATGTGGTATTCCCTTTTTCCAATTAGGGTTCTGTTTTCCTGGTATCAAGAACTGGTTCACGAACTCCATAACCACATTCTCTTTTTTCCACCATCTTTCTCCACCAATTGGCAATTTGCAGGCTCTTGCAATTGAGTGTTCAGTCACCATCATCAACAATTTCCCAATCACAACTTCAAAAACATCAAAGTTCCATGTGAAGATCATTGAGACTTGTTCATCGTGTCCTTGGAAGGTTGTGAAAAACTCAAACCAACTTATGTCTTTAAACCTCTGCACCTTTTGTGGGTAGGCTTTAAGCAATTTTGTGCCCTCAGGTTCCAATCTAATGATCTGTCCACTCTTCTTCGACACCATGCTACTGGTACAATTTTGCAAAAAGCTATGCGTGGTTTGGAAATGAGAACCTTAAAGCTTGGGACTGTTAGAAACAACAATCCCTTTTAATTCAATCTTTGCACACAACATCCGATATATTAGAATAACATGTGATAGTGTCATTTTAATGATATCGGGATGTGCTTGATTTGATGTAGGTCAAGCTGGTACAACTTGATCCCCTGCATATGATGGTTAAAACTGCAACATCAACTCGATCAAAGATCTTGGAGAGCATGCAGATCCTCTAATCACTATTTGTGCAATTATGATAAGATCCGGGTTAGCTGGGGTATGTCAAAACATAATTATCCTTAACACTGTAGGAATAATGCTATTCTTGTAGCGCCATTCATAACTTGGAAAAAAATTGAAATTTAAAATGAAATAGTCAAGTGATGTGACAAATCTCATCAAATCAAGTCCTAAACCTTCAAAAACTTAAGAAAATCATTTCAAAATGTAAAAATGCAAAACATAGCAATCAAACCAAGGGGTAAACGTCCAAAATTCAAGAAACAAAGTATAAGCAGGGAGGATTTAGGATTAGGGATAATCACTTAATTAAGAACAAAGTTAGAGACTAACAACATGGTCCTATTGTAGACAACAAGATTTAGGGTTGAATTACATCATTCATACACTTGTTTTCCAGAGGTGTTGATCTATCTTTGATAGTCTGTGTAGTCTTGTCTGTTTGTGAATTAGTTTTCATGACTGGAAAAGGCTATTGTGTAGAGTCTAGTGGGTAACAATCTATGGCAAGCTGATCCATGTTTTCAAGTTCAGTTTTGGATTTTTTGTTGGAAGTCCTTTTGTATGTTTCATCGGGGACATCTAAGTTTGACCTTGGTCCAAAACTTCCTCAGGAAATTTTGTAAAGAGAATGATTCTTTGATAAATTGGAATGAAATAAATGATTGATTTATGTCTCATATGTGTTGATTATTTACTTGGTGTCTTTACTTCTATCTCTATATTTATTTCAACGTCTGATATATTAAGAAAATTACATAAAAAATGAGTTTTTCAGCAAGCTTTTAATTATAAAAAAACAACCTAAGCACTTGTAAACAATACTTGTGAATTAGGATATCAATTTTGATGGCTATAAACATAGGGTGATATTCTCGTCTATCTTGATTTAGCCAAGCAGGATCTGAAAATGTTTGAGTAAGATCATTTCATATCTTTTCCTCAACATTTATTTGGCGACCATACTAGGGAGATCTTCAATATCTCTCTTGTTAATTTTTATGTTTGATTAGCATTCAATACATCCATTTTTCTGATATTGATTCTTTGTCTGTTTTATTTCTTAATGACTGTGCCTATTGAAAGGCAACCCAATATTGAGCCTGGTCTTCAAGATCAGACCAACATTGCTTTGAATTTGGTCAACACCATTTTAGACACTACCAATACTCGTGCTGAGCTTAATCATTCATGGGCAACAATTGAATGAGATATTATTGCCCAAGAACATTGGGAAGCTAGACGTAGACAACCTATAAATCAACAGTAACTTTCTTGTTCCTTCTTTTTGTCCTTACTTTCTTGTCCTTAGACTCTCGTGTTTCTAGAAGAAGAAGAGGCTTATCACCTGCAATTAATCCTATTTCTGAAATAGGAAGAAGGAACATTGTGCTGTCAACCCAACAAAGTGCTCTAAGGATAAATTTGTCTGATTCATCCAGTTCGTCTTTTTATCCCTCACCTATCATCCACAAGATGACATCTAGTGGTGGCTCCGGTGGCACTGGAAGTGATTCCTCCTCTCAGTCTTCATCTTCGTCAGTGATTGGTAGCTTATATAGCCACCATATCCCTTTCCAATCTACCACAAATCCCACCAAACTCATTAAAAAATATGATCTTTTTTAGTTTGAAGAAGACGCCACAACCACACTGTGGCATGTGTCCTCTCCTCTTAACCTAACACCTTCTACTCATCCACTTCCTAAGTTCAAAGAGAATATCCCTAGGTTTTCGGGAAACAACACTGTCACTACAAATGAAAACCTGGTGGCATTTTCTAATGCCTATCACAATATAGGAGCCAATGACAACGATACTTGCATGCGCCTGTTCGTAAATTCCTTGGAAGGAAAGGCTGTAGCCGATTTCCTTGACCTTCCTCCTAAGACTCTATCTACTTGGGAGGAGTTAGTTTATTGGTTCAGATCCACCTATGGGCAATCCAAAATCCCAGCTGAGCAGTTACAGGAGTACAATAATATCGCTTATAAGGATGGTGAGACCATCAAGTCTATCAACTTGTGTTTCACCAAGCTATACAATCAAATCCCTGAACTCATTCAACCTCAGAACCAAGCCGCTTTCATGCATTAATATAATGCATTACCTTCCCATATCGTCATAATATTGAGGAAAAAGCCGTTGATAATCTCGGTTCTTCTTTGCATACTTGTTTAGAGTATGAAGAAAAACTCGAAAGAACAGGTATTCCCCAGGGAGAATCGGTTAAACAGACAGACATGTCCGCCCTCTTACATCTAGTGCAAGATATGAATAATCATATGATAGCGTATGAGAGAAACAAAAATGTCTCCCTTCTAACCCCTGGAGCTTCATCCTCTTCTGCACCTCCCTTTAGAAACCCAATTGAAAATAATTTTCAGCCTAAATCTATCTTGCCTCAAATTTGGTGTAAATTTTGCGAGGAACACCATGAGGAAGCCACATGTGAGGTGAGGAAGAGTGCCAGAGATAAGATATTTGGTAAAAGACCAGAAACTACCATCGTTGTCCTAGATTTTGGAGATCTAGAAGTTGTCATGATCATCAATACTAGGAAAAAATCCTACACTCCCAAAGGCAAATATGATCCTCCCTACAATTCTTCTAGCCCAAGCTCATCATCACCAGCTGCTACGGTTCATGTTCCTAAGGTTCTTGACAGTCAAGAAACAACTCCCCCTCTCCCCTCTTCAAAATAAAATATTCTGAATCAGTTGGCCAACATCAAAGCATATGCCACCCTTTTGGACATGGTTGCTGTCCCTGAACAACATAGGCATCTGAAAAAATTCATGGAAGGAAAGGATTCCATTGTAGCCAACGTATCTGAAGAGGTGAATGCAGAGGATTCATCTATAAATAAAGTAAGTGTACATAACTTTAGATACCCTGTAAAGGATCCCCCTTTTTATATTTCTGTAAGATTATGGATAAGATTGCCAATTGTTGCCTCATTGATGGTGGTTCGGGCCCAAGTGTGATGTCGAAGATTATTATGGAAGAGCTAGGCTTGTCTTGTACAAATGAAAATGCCAGAAGCATGCTCTCCTATAATATCCTACAACAAACGACCATAGGTGAGATTAAGGATGTGACCTTTGTTTTGTGCGCACACCGTAAAATAAGGAAAACCCTTAGTATTCAGGTAATTGATATGCCAGTAAGCAATTACTCAATCAGCTTAGGAAGATATTGGAAATCCTTAATGGGTGGATACCTCTCACTCGACGAAACACATTTATCCGTTCCTCAGAATGGTAAAAACATTATAGTCCTTAGAGAGGGAAGGATTTCACCTTACATAGAGAGTGTCCCACAACCTAATGTAAACTATATCGAAGAAGACTTAGGAGTGTATTCCATCTTTTCTGAGGAGGATAACATTCCCTCGGAACAAGTTGATTTAGATGATGGTATGTGGCACATTTACTTTTGTGGTTCATGTTCTAATGAAGGTAACATAGCTAACATTATCCTAATTTCTCCTGTAGGAAAATTCCATAAATTTTCTTATAGATTGGAGTTTGCTTGCATGAACAATGTCATTGAATTCGAAGATTTATTACTAGGCATTGAAAACGCCTATAATCTTGGCTGTGGTCACCTTTCAGTTTTTGGGGATTCTGAGCTTGTTGTGAAACTTGTACATAAGATTTACTCCCCTAGCAACAAGTTGATGAAACGATACACCCAAATTGTTTGGGCACTTATCTCGAACCTATTATCTTTCAACGTCACTCATGTTAAGAAAGAATTGAACGCAATGGATGATCGATTAACTGTTTTTGTAGCCTCTCCTACTCGACAACTTCTGCCACATAGACATGATTGCACTTTTCAATCTCTATATCGTCCACATATTCCTGACAATATAGAATCTTGGCAGGTCTTCCCTAACGATGAGAGCATTTATGCTTTCATCTAAAATGAACCTTTTATGCCCAAGGAAATTATACCCATAGAAGATGACAAGATTCCTAAAGGCTTGACTCTCCTAGAGAGTTCGTTTTCATTGAGTGGTGTAGATAATAAAGAGAAACATAAAGAAGAGGAGTAAAAAAGGAAGGTGGGTGAAACCATCTCCTTGAACATTGGGACACCCGAGTCTCCAAAGAATGTTAAAATAGGTGCCCAATGTTCTGATGAGGAAAAATTGAAGTTTTCCAAGCTCCTTGGTGAATTTCAAGATGTTTTTTCTTGGTCTTATGAGGATCTTCGTGGTTTTAATCTTGGTCTTATACAACATGCTATCCCCATCAAGGAAGGCATAAAACCAGTTAGACAAAAACAAATACCTATCAACCCTGCACTGGAAGCAACTATTCGAAAGGAGTTGGAAAAACTCTTGAAGGCTGGGATCATCTTTCCAGTCAAATATTCTGAATGGGTTTCAAATTTGGTCCCTATTCAGAAATCGACTAGTCAGATCAGATTATGCGTTGATTTTCGCGCATTAAATCGAGCTAGTATAAAATATCACTTTCCTCTCCCTAACATGGAAATGATTTTGCAGCAAGTTGCAGGGTCACAAATGATGTCCTTACTTGACGGTTTTTTCGGTTACAATCAAATCAAGGTTAAAAGGGTGGATAAATATAAAACCACCTTTATCACTCGTTGGGGTACCTTTTCTTATGAATATATGCCTTTTGGTTTATCTAATGCAGGTGCCACTTTTCAAAGAGCTATGCAAATAACTTTCAATGATTTGATCAGCAAGATCATTTAGATTTACCTTGAGGACTTAACTGTTTACTCTAAAATCCGATCAGATCATTTTGGTCATCTAAAAAGGATTCTCATGCAATGTAGGAAATTTGGCATCTCTCTAAATCCTTCTAAGTCCATTTTTGGCATTACCGAGGGCAAGATCCTTGGACACATTGTCTCCGATTTAGGAATAAGCATTGATCCCGAAAGAATTGCTCCCATCCTTAATCTTCCTGCTCCCACATCCAAGAAGGAGGTTCAGGATTTTATCTGGGTTATTAACTTCGTCTATAGGTTTGTTCCACATTTTTCTATTATGGTTAAACCAATTCATAGTCTGCTTAAGCAAGATTGTTCTTTTTCTTGGACAGATGCCATTGAAAATGCTTTTGTAGGAATCAAGAAAGCAATCAGTTCCTCACCAGTTTTTGCAAAGCCGGATTTTGAGAAGGAATTCACGATATATACTAATGCCACTGAGGAAGCAATTTCTGCTATCCTCATGAAAAATGATGACCAAGGTAATGAAAAACCAGTGGCTTACATGAGTCAAAGTTTGTCTGATGATGAATTTAAATATTCTTTTATTGAGAAACATGCTTTTGCTCTTGTTAAAGCTGTTGAGAAGTTTCACCACTTCATCTCAGGTAAGCATATGTTGGTAAGAGTCCCTTTACCTGCTGTCAAGTTTTTACTCTAACAGACTTATCTTTCAGGGAAACTTGCACATTGGCTTGCCAAGATCCAGGAGCATGATTTTAATATCGTGACTTCTACCACTATAAAGGGATGGTGAATTAGCCCTTCACTTAGCTCAACATGCTGAGAATAGTGAAGAAATTGATGAAGAAGATAGTTCCCTATCAACTCTCTTTTACATGGATAACCAGATCCTCCCTGTGTCTGAACATCCATGGTACAAGAATTTAATTTACTATTTACAAAACCAAATATGTCCAGACAACTTAGACACTCATCAAAAGAGAAGGCTCCGTCTTGAATATGCAAGATACGTCATTATAGGAGACTTTTTGTTTCGAAGGTCTGCTGATGGTGTGTTTCTTCACTGTGTAAACAATGAAGATGCACATAAACTATCGCAATAAACTCATGGTTCTTCAAATTCGGTCATTCATGTAGGAGGCCATTTTTCTCCTAAGACCACTGCTTTCAAGATTATTAGAAAAGGATACTATTGGCCTTCAATCTTTCATGATTCTTATGTTTTCTCCAGGTCTTGTGACAAGTGCCAAAATTTTTCCGGAAAAGAACGCCTTTCAACCATGCTTTTACAACCTATCCTCCCAGACTTTCCCTTTTCAAAGCGGGGATTGGATTTTATTGGTCCTATAAATCCTCCATCTTCAGCAAGACAAGTTTTTATTTTGATAGCGACATACTATTTTACAAAATGGGCTAAAGCTGTCCCACTTAAGCATTCAACAACGATCGGGTAATTTCTTTCCTTGAAAATAACATCTTTTCCATATTTGGTCTTCCATTGGAAGTTATTACAGACAATGGTCCCGCTTTCATTTATGCTAAGCTGACCCAATTTTTAGCTAAGTTGGGGGTTAATCATTTCACCTCATCAGCTTATTATCCCTAAGGAAATGGGTGGGCTGAGTCTACCAACAAAAATATGGTAAGAATCGTTAAAAGGCTCATCGAAGATAAGCCTCGTTAATGTCACACTCTCCTCACTTACGCCCTTTGGGTAGATCGAACTACCGCTAAGGTAAGCACTGGTTGCACTCCTTTCCAGCTTGTTTATAGTCAAGAAGCCCTCCTGCCTACTGAGCTGGAAATTTCTTCCTTGAGGTTGATGCTACAGATCGAAGAATTAAATTCTTCTAATGTTTCACAAAGGATAAACACATTCCTAGCCTTAGAAGAGAAAAGGATGTTTGCCTTGGATAATATAAAAAGAAGACAACAGACTGTTAAGAAGTATTTCAACAAGAGTGTCAAGACTGTCAAATTTAAAGTCAATGAGAAAGTATTGCTGTGGGATTCAACTCACGCTGATAGGGGAAGACATTTAAAATTTCAAAAATTATGGCTGGGTCCTTTCAAGATCACTTTTGTCCCGGGTACTAATTCTTACATTCTAAAAGATTTATAGGAGCGATTGTTTTGCTACAACACTAACGGTTCTCACTTGAAACATTACATGGATCCAACTTGACAAGTTCTAACGTTGTTTGGATTTTTTGTATTATAGTAGTCTAGATCTGCTTTCATTTTTTTTACTGTTTTTATTTCTACTTTACAGTAGTTTGATTTCTGCTTTCTATTTTTAACAATTATCTGCTGCTTTTACATTTCTGGCACTTTATTTCTGCTGTTTTAATGTTTGCAATTTTAATTCTGTCATAATTTTATTGCTTTTTCATATTTTAGTTGATTTTGGTCAAGAATAAGGTGTTGGACCAGTTCTGCCACAATGATATTCTTGCAAGATATTGTTAGTCAATAACAATAAATCTTACACAACTGTTACGATGTTCCCCTTGAAAGCACTTGAATTTGCTATCTGCTTTTACTGCCGGCTTTTAGAGAATTTGGTTATCTCCCGCTTCTGCTTTCCATTTCTTCATCCATTTGAGAATTTAAAAGAGCAAGTCCATAATTTTCCTCCTTGAAGTGAAGAGAAAATTCCGGTTCAATGATTATGCACATAGTGGTAAACCTCCTCATACTTAACATTTTTCATGAATTATTCCCAAATTCCTGATCATTTTTCCATTAAATCCGCCCACTTCCCCTTGTTGCAATATAGTCTTGGTTATATTTCCTTGACCTGCTATTATGGGTCTACGAAACCATGAGTTCTAAGTTCTAAATCTGCTGGAAACAAATTTCTCTGTGGAGTTGCCAGTTTGTTGACGATAAAAATCGCAACGAGGATTTTGCCCGCAAAGTATTGCTAAAATCCTATTATTATAAGCTGATGATACATATATAATACTAGTAGGTGGGACCCCCTTGTATATTGGAGGATCAGATGAGTTCTTAATTGATATTTATGCTGTTGTTCGACACTGCTTACAGGGTCCTACATGATGATGATGAAATACTGGTTCCATTTGCGACAAACAACAGATGGATAATGCATGCTATGTGTGGGTTTTGTTACTCTAAATTCTCATTTCCATGTCATGATGGATTATGTGAACTTTTATTACAATGCTATTGGTGCCATGATCTATTACATGTTACACCTGCACAAAAACACATGTTAGTCGTGATAAGAAATAAAAGCAATATAAAAAAAAATCCAAGGAAGATGAGCTATCCTATACTATGCTATGCTACATTATATGCAAATGCAATTAAAAGAATTATTGTTAGTCCTAAGTAACAAAGTTAGTGGCTATACGATGTATTGAGTTATATGAAGGCACATTCGATATGTGTTATGGTTTTGGACATTGGTTAGTATGGATAGGGTGGCGCACTTGACAAGTAATGGATGCTGGTTTCGATGCATGGATTAATTGATGGTTGGCTGGCGTGTACTAAGTAATTGAATGAATGGAGGATGGAAGTGATGTGCATTTACTGCACGTCACCCTAGCTTGGCTATTGTTCAATTGTTGTTCGCTGTGGTTGAGATCCGATTTTCAGGCAAGGGAAGAATTGCTCGACCAAGATCATGTTTCTAAGGATTTTTGGTTACATGTATGTCTTTTCTGCCATCCATGAACTCGCTCTGGCTATGAAATAGATGTTGGCTTGGTGATGTATTGGTCTATGATTTTCTTGAGATTGACAACTATGTAAACTTGTGATATTTATCTGGAATGGTTGGTTGTGTGTATTCATTGTAAATGAAAAAAATGGATAGTGAAGTCATGATTTTATTGATGATTCTGTGTGGTGGAAGCCATGAAGGTTTTTTGTTGTCTTATGGGTTTTGGTTGAAGGGTTTCATTCAGTCCAGACTTGCTGGCCGTCTCCACATAGTTCTTGTAAAATTACCAGTCGTCTTTGGGTTATGGGGTTGCTGTGTTTGATTTTAACCACCTTGGGTCATTGCATATCGTTTTCACCTGATAGTGGGTTCGTTATGTTGTTGGTGTTTGCGCAATGGGTTATGATGGATATTATGCCAAGAGGCTCACTTTAGGGGTTGGTTGCTATTTCATGGCTCTGCTTTTATATCAACATTATTGTTTTGGGGAAAACCATGAGGGTTATTCCCTACATGTTCTCAGTGTTATTTATTGGCCAATGAGGAACCTCTGCTCCTCTATTCAGAATCTCTCCTGCTTGGTGTGAACTATCACCTGTCTTGCAAACAAATGGGATGTGGCCTGTGTTTCCACCATGTTGTCTCGAAGGGTTCTCCTCTATAGTTGGTGTGGTCAAATCTAGTCTCCCTGTGTTGGTTCCACCGAGCGAACCCTTGACTACTCAGAGCCCACCCTTGATTATTTTAAGTCTGATTTTGATAAATGAACCAATTATTTTTGGTCGGGCACATGGTTGAATGTTATGAGTTGGTGGAGTATCATCGACAGTGGTTGATTATTGGTTGTCTCTGTTAATAGCATTGACATTGGTTTTTATGATTGGTGTATAATCATTGTATTCTTTTATTATAGCAATTGATTCAATAGTTCAACATGGTTTAAATTGGCTGATTTGAGAAGTGGAATTGGGCATATAGTTGTTGTCTCCTTGTATTGGATTGATAACTCAACATCATTTGATGTTTTGATTCAGAGTAATTAGACATGTACATTCATAGAAATACTCTTGCATTTTGAATGGTCTGTGTGTTCCTACAACATCGTATAAGTCGAAATGATGGTTGTTGTTACTGTGTGTTTAAATTGCCAATCGAGATTATTGCAATTTGAAATATTGATGATTGTGTTTTGGCTATCCACTGTGTATGTTTGATGGATATCGTGCATTGTATCATTGATTGCACCATCAGAGATGGGCACGGGTTCTATAACAATATGGTTTCGCTGCAATTTAGTTGTTAAATTGAATTGAGGAATGGAATGGGGCACGATTTTAAAAAGAACTTGTGTTTGTGTTTGATTTGAAGGATTAATTTATGACAATGGTTTGTGGTTTGGATGCTGAACAAAGTCGATACAAATGACTGTGTGTTCATTAGAATTGTGTTAAATGTTAAAAATAAGAAGTGAGAGGAAACATAATCCTTGTACATGTTGTTTGGAAGGCATATTATTTTGAGTATGATGACACTGTGATTAATTGAAAGTGTTAATGAATTAATTGTGAACAATGAGCAAGCTTAACACACAGTAATGGTTAAATTACACACAATGATTGTTTAATTGATCACACCAATTGTTTGGTTAGTGTTGAAACATTTTCATTAAATACAAAATTGTTTTTTGGATTACTTAATTGGTTTTATGAACAATATCCGTTCTTTTCCCTTACCATTATTTCACTTTTCTCTCATTAAAATCCCCTCACCTTCCCATACTCATTACTCACTCCCTATTCCTAAAATTTAATTACAGTTAAGAGGAACTCTGTATTATGACAGTTTGAAATCACATTTTCTTGGATGGATTATAGTGATATGTTCTTTGGTTTACATTACAGTTGATTGTTTGTTGTCTATGAGCAGTAACCATGGTATTTCCCCCTCATTTTAACATTTTTTTTGCTCAATACAACCCCTCACATATCCCAAAACCTTTGTTCACCCCCTTCTCATTGACAACAATTAAACAATTTGTATGGATTGGATTGCATGAGTCTGATATGTTGTTGAGCCAAAATTTATTTCATATTTTAAAAAGAGTTGTCATGTATGGTTGTAAAAGAAACTATTTTGTAATCAATCATGCATACATGAATGATCTTTTTCAGTTGAGGTATCCATGGTAGAGGTAACCGAGGAAGAGTTAATCGGAACAAGGGCCCTAGAAGACCAATATTCTCCATACACTTTGATGCTGACTCGCAAGAGTTAGACCAACTATTTCCAGATGGGTGTTTTTAATTGGATTGGGAAAGGAATGGTCCAACCTAGGCCTGAAAGGCTTCCCTTTCAAGCCCCATAAGTTCCTAGTATGCCCATGCCCCCTCATGTCTCATTGCAGCCTAAAGTTCCCGAAAATGATGGATGGCAAGAGATTTTCCACCCGACAGTCTCCCAACATCGCAGCTGGCCTAATTTTGTTCGACAACACATGTATTCCAACAGAGGATGAACACCTTCAACAACCACTCACATAACTAGATCAAATATCAACACACTAATGTTTTCACGTGGTAAAACCCCTATAGGGAAACATCCACGGCCCCAGCCAACGCGGCTAGTTGGAGCAGTTTATTAATGCAAAGAAAAAGATTACAGAGAGATTTTTCAAGAGAGTTTCTCACAATCGATCATCAACAAATGACCCTCCATGCTCTTTAAATATATATCATGGACCAATCAGGTGTTAATCCCTAGATCAATGGCCATTAAGATCAAGGAGAGTATGAACTGTTAGATCACTCTATGTTGGGAACATATCGTGACCGTCAGATTTCCTAACTACAAATGCATACTAAAGAAACACACTAGAAAACACACTTTTACCTAATGACACAATAGACCAAGTAGATCCTAACTAACTCCTAAGTGTCTAAATATCCTAACATCCCCCCTTAAGAGCAACTTGGGATAGGATTGAAGGATTTACAATAGTGACACA
>SNQJ01S0095585.1:0-11535 GCA_010110895.2 Picea sitchensis
TAGGGCTTCTAGATAACTCATTTGGGTTCTCCAACTTCACATGGTCATAACTCTCTAACCGTGAGGATTTATGTGATGCTCCACATATCACCAGAAATGGAATGGCATCTACTATCCATCTAGAATAGTATTACCTACATATTCATTGTTCTTCATGCCTTTTTACCTCAAACAAATTCAAGTCCCTTACCCATACCTTTGTGCTACTAGACTTCACTACCAGACTTTTCCAAGGGTTAACATCAATCTCTAAGGGTTGACATCAACCTAAAATGTCACTCTCCAAGGGTTGACATCAATTAAAACCAACTTTCCATCAACCTAAGCCAATTGTCTAACAATCTCCCCCTTTGGCATTGATGGCAAAAATTAGTCATCATAACATGCATGCTCATACTCCTCATGAATGTTTCTATCTCTCCCCATTTGAAATCAATGGAAAAGGGTATCTCCCTCTGGGGCTTCTCCCCCTAACTAAACTCTCCTTGGGGCTTCTCCCCATGTCTAAATGCCTTTGATATATTTCTATGTTTCTAAGCCTCTGATTACTCTCTCTCCCTTCATCTGAATAATATATTCTCCTGGAATCATACCTCTATTCTTACGTCTTTGTATGGAAACTTCTTTGAATGATCTTTCTACATGTCTTCCTATTTCTATTTCTCTCCTTTGACTTCTCTGCAAGATGTCGTGTAAATGACATGTAGGGATTCCTATACGTTCTTCCTTTTGGAGTTTTTTTCCATTGGTGCTTCCTTGTGTAATCAACTGACATATATGAAAAGCATTCAAGAATAAGCATTATGTGTCCTTATCATCCATTATGATAATGTTCCTTTATCTCTAAACCACTCTTTGAACTAATCAATAAACCAATCTATGAATCCATGCTCTCATCCATTGTCATATATCTGTCCAAACCTACTAAGTGTTCGAACGAACATGGAAGATTTTAAGGATGGAAATTTATTTTAAAATGTAGAAACCTTGGCGAATCTTACTAATCCTTCATATGCCAACTATAAAATGTTTGGCAATATTTTTATAAAAATATTCAAATTTCTAAGGA
This sequence comes from Picea sitchensis, assembly GCA_010110895.2. NCBI lineage: Eukaryota > Viridiplantae > Streptophyta > Pinopsida > Pinales > Pinaceae > Picea > Picea sitchensis. The sequence continues at coordinate 1,070 of SNQJ01S0095585.1, forward strand.
TTTTATATAGTTTATATAAAATTTTGGCGATTTTTAAGGTAAAATAATTTTATCCTATAGAATTTGGGCAAATCATTTTTAGAATAACAAATATCTTTTTGGGAAAAACCATGGAAAATTGTCCCATGAGTGAAATTTAGCCCCTAAAATCATCTCTGCTTACAAATCCATCTATGCCCATGTGACCCATACTGTTCAATAATATCCTTCTGATGATATTGCTTCTGCTGACGATTTCTCTTTCCCTATTTTGTTGTGCCTTCCACTGTTTGCCTTTTTATGATCAATTGATTTCAACTTATTCAAATTGTTAATCCATTGCTAAGCATCTTATGAATCCATCTATGTCCATATTGTCCAAGACTTTGTTACTCAACTGTCCACAATGATGACCCATATGTCACTGTACTATCATGAAATGTTCGCTGCTCCAACTAATCATCAGACATCAAATGTCTCCACTCGTCTTCTCTATCTATAATCCAAACTTTGCATGTTTGGAACAACCTGTGCTGAAGATATCTTTTTCTGAATACAATCATAGTCTTCTTCCTCTGTAATTTTTTCAACCGATCAATCTGTCATATTGTACTTCTGCTAACTGACTACTTTGATTTTGTCTACTCGAACTCTGTAAGCTTGTTGAAATATGGTTCTCTAATCTGTCTCAACTACTGAGCTGAATCCCCTTGTCTAACATTCATATTACATGAGAGTCTCCAAGTCAGATGACTTAAAACAATACCTGCTTTGATGTAGAGTCATCTTCCTCTTCGTCTCTAGAGTCATTATTTCTTTGAACTATGACTTCTCCCTTTATGCATGTGGATTGATCTTGCTAAAAAATTCTTGAAAGTACAATCTATTGAACTTGTTCTTTATTTACTTGACCTTATTTTCTTTAATTTCTTTTCAAAACCTTGATGTATTTGACAATTTATTTTTTCCCTATAGATTTGTCTTCATCTCGTACTATTGCTAATCCTGCGATCTCTGGGGCCTGGTCTTTATTCACTTGTTCTTATTTTTTTCTTTTCCATACTTAATTATATCTGATATCATTGTTTTCTTTCATGGAAGTATCGATCATGCTTCTACAATCACGAGATATGTGCCCATATTTATGGAATTTGTAACATTCAATGTTATGTGGGGCCACATAAGTATTTATTGCTTGAACATTTCTTTCATAAGCCCTGTGTTGGCACAAGGGCATACCTAGGGTTCAACGCTACAACAACACACCAACAAAACCCTAACTACCTACCATTTCGGCAACACCTGTGAAGCAGATGAGGTCTCACCCGAGGTAGAGGCAGGGGTGGTTGCAGGACTTAGGTGTCTGCAACCTTAGCTGGTACACAGATCTGTGATTAAAATACTTAAAAAATCACTCAACAGTAAACCTTCATCAATATCTAACCAATATCTACTTCGCAGACAAAACAAAGCATCAAAACATTCACCCATATCTAATATATATAAGCACTTAGCATAAGAAATATATCATATCTCGTAGATTCAAGCACTAAGCAAGTTCATAGATGTCAGATCTAGCATCCAGATTCATCATAAGCACAAAGCATGAATAGATCTATCTAACTATATCAAAGCACTTAGCAAATAACACATAAGCACATCAAAACATTGCATAGAGCAGAATAACACAGTATTTACGTGGTTCACCCCCACCCTAGGGATACATCCACCAACTCTTATTCTTTATTAGCTTCAATCAGTCATCTACATGCACAGAGCCACAAAAACCTTACTCTGCATAGGACAAGAGATCTGCACATCTCACTAGATCCTCCTTCCTTGCGTTACAACAGAAAGACCTTCATTGTCTCTTACAATGACTTGCACTTAGCTCTGCAAGTCTCACACAGTAAGCACAAAGCCTTACAATTCTTGATCACACAGATACAACTCTTAGCACTTAGCTAACTCGCACAACTAGCACAACACTTTCACACTATTCAACTACTTCTTACATTACCTAGCCTTCTATTTATACTTTACAAAATAAGACTAAACATGGGTAAACCCATGGGTCGACATCCCATTCCTGTTACATATTCCCAAATCCAAAAAAGGACCCAAAAAGGGGCCAAGATCCCATGATCTCTGCTTTGTCTTATGCTCCGTCTTCAATAGGTTGTCGAAGTCCCAAAATAGGTCAACTTGACCAAGGATCTCCCAAAGCTTGGTTAAGGGCTAATAGGCGCGCAACACTCACCTATGACTCGTCCCGAGTCACTCTGGTCGGACTAGTTCTGCTTCGAATGCCTCAAGCTTGGCTACAAACTCCTGTATGACTGCATCGTTGATCGATCCCTCTAGACATTTTTCTGCTGTAGTCACAACCTGCTCTAGCTCTTCTCCTTAGCCTTCTACCTCTGTAAACAATTGATAGGCCTTATCTTGCACGGGTTGGAACCTCTGAGTTACCTCCATAACTCTTCTCTGGATAGTGTGTATCTGTTGTTGGGCGGTCCGCTGCTCTTGGGATCACTTCATCCTTTCCACAACTGACAGGGGGTTCAACTATTCCTGTATCTTTTCGGCTTGATACTTCACCTCTTGAAGTTGTGACTCTAGTGCCTTCAATTTCAGATTCTCCATGATTTGTTCATAGGTCTGGGCATTGCGATGAGTGAGGTGCTTACATTCCAAGGTAAGAGCCTTGAGCCTTTCAACTGTGCTCCTAGCATTTGCTTCCCTTTGATCTCTTACATCTAGTGGGGTATCGGGTACTGTACGTAGTTCCAAGTCTACGATGCGTTGTTGTAGCTGTTGGACCATTTCTTCAAGTTTCACTACTTGTTGTGGAACTCGATCTTTGACCTTTACTTCTACAACTGTCACAGAGCGAAGTTCTTTGTTGACCATTTCCTTTACTTCGAGTTGCTCCACAAGCAACTGTTCCTTTTCTTGTTGTAGCTGTGATTTTTCTTCATCAAACTTCGCTTGGAGATCAAGCTTTTCCCATTCTGTAGCACTGCGTTTCTCTACTAGTACCCCTTGTACTTGTGTCAAAGCCTAGGTGGAGTTGAGTTGGCTCATCTCCCAATTATGGCTCTCCCAGTGCAGTGGAGACTGCGTAGCTGGACTGTAGGGCTTGTTGTACCCCTCAGAGTTTACTCTCAATACGATCATACATCTCCTCTTGCTTTTCTTCTTATTTCTCTGCTATTTCTAGTGAAGCATCTTGCAGGGATACTATGAGGAAGTCGAAGTTGTCAGAGGTGAGGACGGTTTGCATCTTGGTCATGGTGGCCTTTGCTTTCTTCTGGGAGGAAGGTTTTGGAGGCGAACCTTTCCTCTTATTCAGGGGATCAACCTAGTCTCCTTGCTTCTGCTCGACTTCTTTCTCACCTAACTCTTCACCATCACCTCCTTACTCTGGTGAGATGGAATCAGTCTTCACGGATGTACTGTCTAATTCATGGAATTATTCGGTCTTCTTTGTCTTACTAGGTCCGGGTGTATCCTATGTTGTTTCTGGGTTGTCGATATCAGATATCTCCATAGGGTCTACTAGAATAAGGAGGTCTGCCGACCAGTCCTTGGTGATCTCCTCCAAGTCCTCCTTTGTCAGCTTGTAGTAGGATTGAAGCTGTTGCTTGTGTTCGTCAGCGCGCGCTGTGATGTAGATAAAATTCCGATCTATGTTGAACTTCATTAAAGGCCTGAACCGGTGCAGAGTGATCAGAGTCATGCGTAGTTCGGAATGTATGGAAATCTTCAGCTGGTTGTAGTAGGTATGAAAAACAACATTTGACTGCCACTATTTATTCATGTCACTTGAGTACCACAATGTATTGAACTTCGCGACCAATGGTTCAAGAGGCTTGATGTCTAGGAAGGTCGCACCTTCCGACATCTCACATGCAATGAAAGTTATCAATATCAAAATCCATCTGAAATGAAATTCATATCCTTGATCTTGTGCTTCTCTGCAGTCGAGTTCCGACTGGTTCACCAAGCACTTCACCCAGTTCATCTAAAGGTCCTCTACGCACTTCCCTACGAGGTCGACTACAAAACCAGTGACTTGGGTGGGTCAGTTCTTTCTGACTAAATTCCCTGCAATCAACTGATAGGAGAGGCACACTAAGACACTCTGGATAGAAGCTACCTTGTAGCCTCACGTTCCCTTCTCGACATCTCCATAGGTGTCCTTGATCTTCTGGGCGAGAGCGCGATCCATGGCTTTTCCTTGGTAAAAATCTTGTGGATCAGGTCCTCGCATACTCAACCCTGTGATCCAATGGATCAGTGTTAGATCAACTATTATACGATGGTTTAACCACAAATATCTGCCATGGTAACAAGAAAGCAACAACTTGACACAAGCATTCACCTCCTAGTGTCTTCCAAAGTGCGGAACCTTCATGACGTTCAACAGGGTGGATTGCGCGAGGTCATCGGTCCATTTTTTAGGGACGATCTTCAAATTCTTCCCTTTATTTCTAGTCAGGTACTTATGTGGAGTAAGCATTTTATAGACTTTGCGGTCGCCGAGGTTGAAGTCGCTAAACTTCAACGCTGCAATCTTATCTTGTTCTACGCGAACTACGTGTATCCCCTTCTGGAGGTATGTTGTAACCAATGTGTATTCGAATTCTCTGGATACGCTGTCTCGATTTACTGTGCCGCTTAGAGGTGGAATATAGGTAGGTAATATCATCGAGATCAATTTGGCATTCACTAGATCATCCCTGTGCTTGGTTCGCTTTTCATCTGATGGTCGGGATGGTCCGACTCTGCGAGTAGTGGAGGGAGAGGCTAGCAGTCCTCTCGTCGACGATGCTTGTACACCTGTAGACATCAACATGACTCTTTCAATCATGAGGTCGATCAAAACTTCTTCAACAACTTTCTCTATAACGCTCAATTCGTTTGACATACACACTCGGGGTTAACAGTCTTGGGTACGGGGAATAACTTAGACACTACAATAGGATAGACAGAAGGGTGCAATGATCACTGTATAAAATCAACTTAGTCTGCAGGCTCAAAATATCAGCTGGTAAAAATGTTCTCAGTGCATGGTGTGACAGGATAAATAGATAACTCGACAATGGGTCGCTTATAACAGGTATGAAGGCTTCATTAACTCTATTATGTCTGTTATGGCGTGGTCCCAATGGTCAGATGGCGAGTTGGTTGTCCATAAATTTTTTTCTACCCATTTGAAGCATTGGTTAACGGTTATAATGTCCCCAATGACTATATTTCTTCACTATGGCGAAGTTCCATGTGATGTTGTTCTGGTATTCCGACGAAGCTCCAATTGTGCAAATTTTTCTTCTTTGAGGTTCCCTCTGGAACCTTCTGCAACTTATCGATCTTAGCTCTCTTCTTACTTAGCTTCTTAGCCTTGTTCCCAGTGGGCTTTGTCTCATTATGCCTCTTTCCATTCTGATTCTTATCTTCTTTTGACATAGTTACTTCGTGTTGTCAAAATTCTTTTCTAAGATTCAAGGTTGATACTTATTCTTTATCTAGAATAGGTACTTTAGTCTTCTGTGGGTATTCTAATGTTATTGCAACTTCGGCATCAATGTTTCTAGTGTTAAATAGCTTCGATATGTTCTTCTATTCTTCAATCAAGTGTGCGATCCTTCTAGTCATGAAATCTTTTAATTCTTGCTTCTTCTTCTCTAAGACTTCTTCTTCTTATTGCCTTCTGGCTTGATATATTTCAATCCAAGGTTTTCCTAGTAGCATGGTAAATGGGGCACTGTCCTCAATAAATTTAATGATCTCAAAATCTTCTTCTGTCAAAGTTCCATTGACATTCATAGGTATCCGAGCGAGCTTTCCACATAGGTTTATCAAATTTCCTTTGAATAGTCCTATTCCTCCTAATGAAGGAATCATAGCAGGCCTCCCTATATCTTCCCAAGTTCTCTCTGTCATGATATTCACCCGTGTTTCCTTATCTAGAACACAGTTGATGTCGAAGTCTCCTATTCTTTCTTCAAGGCATTCTTTTTCTTTGAAGGTATCTGATAATCTGACATGTCAATGGTCATTCATGGTTTCTTTCATTTGTAGCAATACTTTCTCCGATTCTCCTTGGGATTCTGTCATAATCTCAGTTTCTGGATATGCCTTAGGGTTTCCTTGTCTCATTTTCATTTCTTCAAGCTTAGCAATCATTCTAGGACAATCCAATACTTCATGGTCCATAGATTTGCAACAAAGACAACTATGTCTTCTCCGAGGGAATTCCTTAGCAAGATGTCCCGATCTTTTGTAAATGTAATAGAGGGTTAATCCTCTCTTTATTTTAAATGATCCCCAACCTTTCATGTACTGCACACTAGGATCATAGTAGCTAACCTGCAAAATGTTCTTTCTAGTATCCTTCATCCACTTGTTAGTCCAAACATTCTTTCTATGCATAGGTATAACACATTTTTCACTATTCTTATCAGATCTACTCATATCAAATCTTCTTTCATCTATTAGTGCCCTACTTTTCAAGCTAGGATAGAATCTATCAAACATACCTAGATCCATGCTTTAGAAACAAAAATTTCCACTTATCTTACGTTTACAGAGTACAAAGCTTTCAGATCTAGAAATTTTCAATATTCTTACCTTTATCAGAGCATAGAGCTTTCAGATCTTACCTCTTTTAATCAAGAACTCTCACTTTTATATTTCTCAGAGCACAAAGCTTTCAGATCTTTCCTCTTTTCTTCAGATTGAACTTCTTTTCTTTAGCACAAAGCTTGTCAAACTAAGTAGAGTACTGCGCACTAGAGTAACAGATCTACGCACAGAGCTTTCACAAATTCTGGTCGGATCTTTTCACAAAGCTTCTTCTTCCTCAATTCCCAACAATCACAGTTTCAGGTTGGATCTTTGCATAAATCTTCTTCTTCCTCAGTTCCCAGCAATCACAGTTTCATGTCCCGGCAACAGAACCATTTTTTGGCACAGGGGAAAACCCACGGTTCAATGTTACAACAACGCACCAACAAAACCCTAACTACCGACCCTTTCAGCAACACCTGCGAAGCAGATGAGGTCTCACCCGAGGTAGAGGCAGGGGTGGTTGCAGGACTCAGGTGTCTGCAACCTTAGCTGGGACACATATATGTGATTATTATACTTAACAGAGCACTCAATAGTAAACCTTCATCAATATCTAACCAATATCTACTTCGCAGACAAAACAAAGCATCACAACATTCACCCAGATCTAATATATATAAGCACTTAGCATAAGAAATAGATCAGATCTCGCAGATTGAAGCACTAAGCAAGTTCACAGATGTCAGATTTAGCATCAAGATTCATCATAAGCACAAAGCATGAACATATCTATCTAACTATATCAAAGAACTTAGAAAATGACACATAAGCACATCAGAACATCGCACAAATAAAAATAACACAATATTTACATGGTTCACCTCCACCCTGGGGCTACGTCCACCAACTCTTCTTCTTTATTAGCTTCAATCAGTCATCTACACGCACATAACCACAAAAACCTTACTCTGCATAGGACAGGAGATCTGCACAGCTCGCTAGATCCTCCTTCCTTACATTACAGCACAAATCCCTTCACGGTCTCTTACAATGACTTGCACTTAGCTCTGCAAGTCTCACACAGTAAGAACAAATCCTTACAATTCTTGATCACACAGATACAACTCTTAGCACTTAGCTAACTCGCACAACTAGCACAACACTTGTGCACTATTCAACTACTTCTTACATTGCCTAGCCTTCTATTTATACTTTACAAAATAGGCCTAAACATGGGTAAACCCATGGGTCAACATCCCATTCCCGTTACATATTCCCAAATCCCAAAAAGGACCCAAAAATGGGTCGAGATCCCGCGATCTCTGCTTTGTCTTGCGCTCCATCTTCGACAAGTTGTCGAAGTCCCAAAATAGGTCAACTTTACCAAGGGTCTCCCAAAACTTGGTCAAGGGCCAACACCCTGCAATCTACAACATCATGTCCAAATTTAGTACAATAAAAAGAATTACCATAAAAGGAATTTACATATCTGGGAGTAAATGATCTTCTTTTTTGTGTAGTTCTTCTAAATTCCTTCCTTGGTTGATCATGATATTCTCTTCTGTGGATCCCTTATTTATGTTTGAAGCTCCTTTGCTTCCTGAACATGGTAGGTCTTGTTAAAGATGTATCTATATTATTCTTCTTTTATTGTTGTTGACCATGATTCCTTCCTTTGAGTACTTCTGAATAACTCTAATTATTTTCTTCAATTTTCTTTTCTGGCACCCTAGAATGTTTCTCTTCATTCTCTATTGATGATGTGGATGTTTCTATCTCTTCAACGTTCTTGTTGAGCTTGATGATTTTACTTCTCAATGGGACAACTTCTTCTTCAAGCTTCTCAACCTCTTATTCTTTATTCATCATTTGAATCTTCATGACTTCTTCTATTCTCTTTGCTTCTTCAAGTTGGATCTTCAATGTAATTATTTCTTCTTCAAGTCTTCTCTCTTCTTGACCAAACTTTGCCTCAAGATGGTTTAGATCGTTAGTTCTTTCTTTAATATGATATGTCAGTATCTTCTCTCTCTTTTCTGCTTCTTCCTTTTGTGCTGCTATGTTGGATTCCAAACACTGCTTTTGACCTTCAAGATTTTCTTTGATCTTTCTGGCTTCTTCTAGTTGAGCTCTTAATTTCTCGATGACCTTATGGGATTCTTCAAATATTTGAACACTTTCCTTTTTCTTAATCAATAGTGATATATTTTCTTCTCTTTCCTTCTTTACTTCATCTAAAGTACTTATCAATTCTGGTTCTATTTCATTTAGATTTTCTTTCTCATTACTTTCAGGGCATTCAATTTCAATATGTTCGTGTTTTTCACAATTAAAGCAAAAAAACATACTTCTATTGATTACGTACTCTTCTTCTTTTGAATTTGTCTGACATGATGAATATATTTCTTCCTATTTTGTACCTGCATCTTCTTTTCCATTCTCTAACTCTGTGATGGGTGGATAATAGGTATCATGTAACTTATCCCAAATTTCTTTAGTTGATGAACATTTACCCACTTTGTCCTTAATTAAATCATATAGTCCTTCCAAAATGAAATCCATTGAATTTTTTTAATTATTCTTCAATTACTTCTTGGTTGTAGTCTTTGATTTATTTGTAGCATTGTATCATGTCACAACTGAAGACCAAATATCATATCCTTGTGCCTCTAAAACGTTTCTTGTCCTTATGCTCCACATCTCATACTTTAGACCACTCTGACCATCAAACATCGATACTCCATTGTCAGTAAATTCCATGATCTCCTTTCAATGGTTAAGTTGTTTCCTAAAGGCCCTGCTCTGATACCAATGGTTAGATTACTGAGAGGGGGGGTGAATCATTAATGCGCAATTTATACCACTTATTGATCATTTTAACCACAATGTATATTCCTTTAACTTATTCAACAATGTTCATCAGTTCATCATTAATATATTATTGCATCATAAAACATTAACATCCATTAGTGCATAATAAACAATAATAGACACATCACACAATGCATAGTACACTAATAGTTTACGTGGAAACCCAATGCGGGAGAAAAGCATGGAATGCTTTTCTTATATGTATTTAAGAATTACATTCAAGGAAGCAGAAACTTCCAATTCTATGGCTCCAACCCCCTGTGTTCTCGGGCTCCAACCGGAAGGTGGTTACAACCACTCAATTCTCTGGATCCAACCAAAAGGAGGCTACAACCCCCTAATTCTTAGGCTTAAACCCGAAGGAAGCTCAAACTCCTTGGTTCTCTGACTCCAACCACTTATCGTTGCCCTGTCCTGCCACCCTAAAATATAAGTGTCAAATAAATGATGCAACCACTGCCACACTACCACTGTGATATATACCACCACAAACCTGCACCAATCTGTGCCAACAACCTATAACCAACTTATACCAATAACATGTGACCAATATGTACCTATAACCAACCTGTACCAACATGTATGCGACATGTATATGTTTCATCTCGTGTATGTGTGTGACCTGTCTATAATGTAGTCTGCATATGTACGCAACTTATCTATACTACAACCTGCGTACACCTTCAGAAAGCTAGGGTTTTCACCTTTCCGAAGCTTAGACTCCTTGTTGCCTCTTTCACATCAACTTGCAACCTGTCACAACCTTTACCAATCAACATGTATTATCAACCATGTACATCAATGACTGACACAACTTGTACCATCCCAAGTGCATCAACCATGCACATCACAACACCTAATAACCATCACCAAGACCAAGATGTGCCTTCAATAATATATCAATATATCTATGCCACATCATCCATATACCATGTTTCAACAATACTACTAGCAAGTGCCTCTAAACATGTACCAAGAATGTCCCTCAATAGATTAGGTTTGATAACATAGATCTCGTACTCAATATCACAAGAATATCA
>SNQJ01S0095585.1:11545-31346 GCA_010110895.2 Picea sitchensis
AATTCATAACTTCTTTTCTCTTAACTAACTTCTTGTTGCAACCACTTTATTATTTAATTTACTTCTTGGTCAACCACTTTGACTATTCAATCTTCTCATCACAACTACTTTACCATAATTACCAAAATCATAACTTCTTGTTGTAACTAATTTATTTTTAATTATTTTCTTAATGCAACAACTATACCCATAATTTTCTCCTAGTTACCATCAATTTGACTAGTAGACTTCTTCTAGAATATTCTAGAATAATTGACTTCTTTGACCTTCTAGGGGCTTCTAGATAACTCATAAGGGTTCTCCAACTTCACATGGCCATAACTCTCTAATTGTGAGGAGTTGTGTGATGTTCCACATATCATCGAAAATGGCATGACATGTACTATCCATCTAGAATAGTCTTACCTACATATTCATTATTCATGCATTTATACCTAAAAAAAACTCAGTTCCCTTACCCATACCTTTGTGCTACTGGACTTCTCCAAGGTTTGACATCAATCTCTAAGGGTTGACATCAATCTATAATATCAGTATCCAAGGGTTGACATCAATCAAAACCAACAACCCAAACCAATTGTCCATCAACCTAAGCTAATTGTCTGACAAGTTGTACAATAACTTATCATTTATAGATACATGATATGGAATTAAAGTTATTCAAAGCACATGCACCTTGCATGGTATCCAACCTTAACCATAAGGGATGGTTGCAAAGAAGCATAGAATCAAAATCAAGATATGAAATAGGAAAGCCGAATGAAGGAAATTCCAGTTCCACATCATCCTGGAGAATCATTAGTATTCCAAGTAAAGATCATGTTCTCAGTGATATGCGCACAAGTATGATCTTGGGTTTCCATTCAAAGTATTTGAATGGGGTAAGAATCACTAATGTATATGGTTGTTCGATTCTCTTTGGGATATTTAATATTTAAAAAGACCTGCACTATAATGTTAGTTTTCTTCATAATCCACTCTAGTGCTTTGATACCATGTAGGATTTTAAGCACAAGCCGAGATCTAGTTGCAAGAAAAAACTACACTAGAATAATTGCAAGAAAAAAGAAAGAAGAGAAAATGAAATAACATTCAAAAAGACAATATTGTTGAAGAACCAATTTGGATTTCACTTGTATATTAATGCTTGACATGAGTACAATATATAGACTATACAGGTAAAAAAGTGCATAAGGTTGGGGTTCTTTGTCCATGCACTAATTAGATTTATTCAATTCTTAACTAATCAATAATATGGGTCAATACCATGTGTCAATACCACAAGTCACCAAGTGGTAAATGATAAGTTTGACTCCATTAATAATAAAGGAAATATGCACTTCCTAAGGGGCTAAGTTATCCACATTCGATGCGCATTAGTTTCCCATTTAATGCCATATATTTGTACCTCCTATAAATGGCATTGCAAAAAATATGAAACCCCTAAATTTTAGGAATGGATACAAATGGATGTCCCTTGAAAAGTGAATGGTGTGCATGTACTCCAACACCCCCCCTCAATCACAACGTGGGAGTAGGCATGATGTATGAGTCCTAGAAATTTCATTCATGTTAGGTACTCATGTATAAATAGCTTAGGAAAAAAATAAAGGTGATGTAAAGAGGGAAAACCCTGGTGGGAAGAAATCCCCCCTCAAAATATAATGCATACTATGTCTCCTATGAGGTTGCTATGAAGAAGGATGGTGTTGCAGATCAACAACCCCATCATCAATATATCCTTGAATTTTCATGTCCAATCATGTGAGAAGCCCTTGGATTTTGGTTGATCATTGCACAATATTACAATAGCAATGAGTGCTTTTGGAGTACCAAAAAACTAATAATCAGGTCTCTGTGACTTGGCAGTTTCTCCCACTACCTCACTAGTTTTCTATAAAGTATGATGTGCCCTCCCTAGCTTGCGATTTGGATATGCAATAGGATTTTTATGGTCTTCTAAATCATATTTTGAAATCTGATTATAAATCTGATCTTAAGAATGTGTAAAATCATCTCAAAGATCTTCCTTCGAAAGAGGTGAAAAGGGTGCAACTGGTTCCTCCTAGAGTGAATGCAAAGGGCCTTCCTCGAACTTGTCATATGATTTTTCTCTACTCTCTTCATTTTCATGTTTTATAAGAGTAACATAATAAAATTTAGTAACAAAATGAGAAAATGTATACAACTTGGAATGATGATCCACCTCCCCAATTGTAATGTTGGAACCATCTTCCATCTATGAAATTATCACTGAATCTAGAGTGAAATCAACTCACTTGCCTATACCTAAGTGTATAATATGGTAGATAGAGAGGAGATTCATGGAGAGAGACAAAATATGTAACACATTCTGAATTATTCCATAATCAAGTTCTACACTCACTTCTTTGCACACTCTCATATGTTTTTTTTTATTCCCCCATCAACATAAGAGGTCTAGTACAAGGTACCGAGGAAGAAAACTAATGATTTGATGCAACAATATGGTTAGAGGCACCTAAGTCTAAGATTGATATATCAGATGATAAAGAAAATGCGCACTTCCTAAGGGGATAATTTATCCACATCCAATGCATAGTGTTTGTCCAGTCAATGTCATATACTAAGACTTACTATAAGTAGCACTACTACAAAGATAGGAAACCCCTAAATTTTAGGAATGGCTAAAAATGTATTTCCATTTAAAAGTGGAATGTTATGTAAGTACTCCAATACCCCCCCTGAATCACAACCTGGGAGTAGGAATGATATATGAGTTCCAAAATTTTTCATCCATGTTAGGTACTCATGTATAAATAGCTTAGGAAAAAAAATAAAGGTGAGGGCAAAGAAGGAAAACCATGTGGGAATAAACCCCCCCTCAAAATGTAATGCATACTATGTCTACTATGCATTTTCTATGATGAAGGATGGTGTTGCATATCAACAACCCCATAATGTATCTATCTTGTACCATCATGAGAGAATCCCTTGGTTTCTAGTTGAGCATTGTACATTCTCACAATAGTAGTGAGTGCTCATGGAGTACCAAAAAACTGATAATTAGGTCTTTGTGACTTGGAAATTTCTCCCACTAGCTCACTAGTTGTCTCTAAAGTATGATGCACCCTCCCTAGATTGTGATTTGGATATGCAATAGGTTTTTTATGTTCTTCTAAATCATAGTTTGAAATCTTATCATAAATCTGATCCGAGGAATGTGTAAATCATCTCGAAGATCTTCCTTTGGATGAGGCAAAAAAGGTGCAATTGGTTCCTCATGGAGTGCATGCAAGGGGCCTTCCTTGAAATTTTCAAGTTATTTTTCTCTACTTTCTTCATTTACATGTGTTATGAGAGTAAAATAATCAAATTTGGGAAAAAAAAAATGAAAAAGGCATACAACTTGAAATGATGATCCACCTTCCCAATTGCAACCCTAGAACCATCTACCATCTTTGAAATTATAATTGAATCCAGAGTGAACTAAAATATCTTTCCTGCACTTGAGTGTGTAATATATTATATAGAGAGTAAATTAATGGAGATATTTAGAACATGTAACACATTCTTAAATCTTCCATAATTAAGTTCCACACTCCCTTATTTGCACACTCTCATAGGTGTTTTTTCTCCCGTCAACATAGGAGGTCTAGTGCAGGATACCAAGGAAGAAATGTTTTGATGCAACCATATGGTTAGAGGTACTTGAGCCTAAGATACATCTACCATATGATCAATAAATAGTACTCAAAACATGACCCTTACCTTAATCCTCTAGTGACTTGTCTTCAGTTTTCTTCTTGACACTATCTAGTATGAAATCTGCAAGGTTGTGTTGTTGAAGTACTTTTGCCATAAGATCAATTGTCTTCACCATACAAGAACTATCAATATGAAACCCTCTATTAAAATAGATACACATTTTTCTTTCTTTATTATACTCTCCTCCCTTTGGGTTCAATGTCTCCTTAGAGGATTCAATGCTTTATTAATCTATGTGATCAACATTCCTTGATTTATGCTTGTTCTTCTTGCTATCATCATGCATTGCAAGAGCATGGGCCTTGGATATCCTAAGAGACCCCATATGAATGAGTGATTCTATGAATTCATCCATAGATTTTATATTCCAATATTTTCCCATATAAGGCCTTGTAGTGTGGAAATAAGAAATAAACACATAATACTTAGGCCCTAGCTTTGAAATAATTAAGAGAATAAGTTGCTCCTCTTTCCTATCAATGCCACAAAATTTAGCATGTTGAAGAAAAGTATTGAACTTGAAAAAGTGGTCTTATATGGTCTTGAAGTTACTTGGTCTCAAATATGTGAGCTCATTCTCCAATAGATGTCCTCTCAGTTCATCCTACTTACAAAATAATCCATCTAACTTAGTCTATACTTCGTTGGAAGTTGAAGAAGCTTCAACATGAAAGAGAAAGTATGGAGATATGAACAAACATACAATCCATAAGCCTCACCCATTATATTTAATTAATTTTCCTTTTTATATCTAAATTGGTTTCTTCTATCCCCATAGTGACCACAAATCCTTAATGAACAAAATTATGATCTTGGGTTTCCATTCAAAGTAATTGAATGGGGTGAGAATCATTGATGTAGATGGTTGTTCCATTCTCTTTGGGATATTCAATATTTTAAAAAACTTGCAATATAATGTTATTTCTCCTCACGTTCCACTCTAGTGCTCTATCGTGTAGCATTTTAAGCTGCAAGCCAGGATCTGGATTACTTGAAAAAACTACACTAGCAAAATTGCAGAAAAAGAAGAAGAAATTGAAAAACATTGGAAAAAGCAATATTATTGTTGAAGAACCAATTCAGATTTGACTTGTATATTAATGCTTGACATGAGTACAATATATAGACTCTCCAAGGTATAAATGCACATAGGGTTTTGGTTTTTTGTGCAAGCACTAATTAGATATAGTCAATTCTTAACTAATCAATACCATGGGTCCATACCATGAGTCACTAAGTGGTAAACGATAAGTTTGAATCCATTAATAATAGAAATTTGCACTTCCCAAGGGGATAATTTATCTACATCCAATTTGTATTACTTACCCAATCAATGCTATATATTTAGACCTGCTATAAATGACATTGCTAAAAATAGGCAACCCCCTAAATTTTAGGAATGGGTAAAAATGGATGTCCCTTGAAAATTGGAATGTTGTGCATGTACTCCAACAGAGGTGAATCTGAGTGGTCTTCATCACCAAGAAGAGAAGGGATGATGAAAATTCTTCCACATTAAGATCCAAATCCAAGAATACCAACATAAATTCTCTATTCAACCCAGGTTGAGGAGGGGTAATGTCATAGTAGAGTGCGGTCAGCAAGCTTGGATTGGGGTTCACAATCATCCTAGCTCCTATCCGTTGGGTTGGTGAACAAGCATGTAGAAATCAAGGTAACATAAGAGTGTAAGATTAGATTTATTGTAAGTGAAAAATGTATTGATGAAGTGGTGTTGGATGTAGTACCTCTAGATGTGTGTGGAGTGGTGGCAGGAGCCCCTACATGTTTATGAGAAATGCAATATTCATGCATACAACCAACCAATATTGCTTGATGTAACACCCCCAACCATCCAAGTCATGGCATGCTACTACAATTCTACTATGTTCAAGATCTGGTACCAATTTGTAGCATCCCCAACCATCTCAGGGCGAGGCCATGCCACTTACAGAAAGACTCACTTTCATTTGAAGAAAAATATCATACTTAATAAATTAAAATGAACATCTATTTTTTGTTAGCATGCAAATTATGCAAAAACTTAGAGTAAATAAACACATGTGTAACATACAACATGTAATTAAGCATATATAAAGGGTACTTATCTGTTTAAGAAGGCCTGTCTCGTTCATACCTTCCACAGACATAATATAAATCTATAGTCAGTCAGCCAGGTCCCACTCCGTCCATAGAATTATAGTCCCTCATTCCCCACATGCACATCCCACCAGGAGTGTGCCCCTTCTCTGCTTGATATTCCTTCGACTACCTCACTCCTCTTCCAGGACTTCAACCATGGGCCAGACCCTTGAGTCTTAGAGCACTTTCACATTTGTCGTGAGGCTCCCTCGAGGAAAATGCTTCCCAACAACCTCTCTCTTTGAAGGAGTTTCTACTTGAGGATTGGCAACCTGCTTCTTCAGTCCATTTCCTAGACCAATCCAGTCGGGGTAATAACATAAGCATGTCCGGGTATGGGCTCGATGTGACAACAATCCCACCAATCTAGAGAAAAAAAAAAAATGGGCTTAAAAAAATGGCTAGGTTGTGATATGGCTCATGCATTGTGTAGGCATGCTATGCTTCTGAAGGAGTATGGGTTAGCTTCACAGAGTTCTGAGGTTTTAGAGCTTGCGAGGTTCCATGGAGTGCATGATGTAGAGATCGATTGATGGAGAGGATGGTTGAGTGCGTGAGTCATTGAGTGTGTGGGAAGCCTTGCAAGAATGGCATAGCAACCCCTCAATGAACTAAATTTCCCCACATATAACTACATCGCCAATATTGACACATGGCTCCCTTGGAGCTCATTTCTCTCCATAGGGGTTCATTCCTTTCCCCAAAGGATGTAGGATAACATGAGTTATTTCCCAAAACTTAGTCTTTAGGAAATAATAATATAATATTATTCCCTTAGAGATAAGCCCTTTAACTTAGCCCCTTTTCCTACAACCTCTTAGCCCCTTCTCTTTCCCTACCTGGTGGAGCTTGGTCCCCATAACCTTTTCTTTGTGGTCGGTCTACACACAGTAGTGTAATTTTTATTATTGATATGCATAATTACATATATACAAAGATAGGCTCGCTGGCCTTCGCTGATCCATGCTCTCGCCTAATATTCACATAAGCCTCCCAAATTATAAAAACTTGGCTCACCGACCTATAAACATAATTACAATTAAGCAGGGGCTTAGGCCAGAATTATTTCAATCCCCTCCCTTATTTATGCATTGTCCTCAATGCATCATGTTACATTACTGGAAGATTTTCAAAAATATTCAAAGATGTGTGGGTATTCTTCGGTATGGCCTCTTAGAATTGCTCCCAAGTGGCATCCTCGGGGACTATACTAGGTCCATTGGACCTTTACTAGCTCGATGGATTGATTCCAGAGATATTTGATTTTAGGTCCAGAATGCGTACCGGATGCCCTTGAAAAGTGCCTTCTTGCTCCCACCTCAATCACATTCCTATCAATATATGATTAACATCAAGTATATATTTCTTGAGAAATGATACATGAAATATATTATGAATAGTCATAGATGCGAGGGTTAATGCAAGCATATAAGCTCTGATTAATCCTTTCTAGAGTTTTCAAATGGACCACAATAATGAGCTTCCAAATTGGAACAGTTTCCCAACTTCAAAGAACTCTTATTTAGCTTCACTTTCAAGAATACATGATCCTGTGCAAAATTGTCGTGAATTATGCTATTAAGTGGCTTTTCTTTCTGTCTTGAGCAACCTTTAAATTCTACTTTATCTTTGACATCTTCTCTTCCATTTCCATAAACAACTCACATTTAGCCACTACTCCTATTGGTTGGGTTGCCCCATCTTATTGGTGTGTTGCACTTTTCTCCATAAAGTGCCTCAAAATGGAAGGCTCATCTTGAGAGATGCTTGGTGCCCATTATTGTAAGCAAATTCTACCAAGTGTAGATGGTATTCCCATTTAGATGGTTTGATCAAACTACGTAAATTCTTAACATATCCTCTATCACTTGGTTCCTCTTTTGTTCCATTCAGTCGGGATGGTAGGATTGTTTTGAAGTTCAAATTTGTTCCAAACCCTTTGAATAATCCCTTCGAGAATGTTGCAATGAACTTTAGGTCTCTGTCAGACAAAATTGTCTTGAACTTTCCATGAAAGCGTGCTACTTCCCCTCATATAAATATCAACAACATTGGTTGCCTTGTGAGTAATCTTCATTTGGAATGAAAGTAAGTGACTTTAGTAAGCTTGTCCACCACCGCCATGATAGAATCATGTTTCTTACTTGATGCAGGAAATTTGGTGATGAAATCCATTGACACCACTTCCCATTTCCACTTTCCGAGGGGGAATGAAATGGATGCAACAACCAGAGTTGAGTGTCTATGCTTAACCTTGACCTTTTGACACTCAGGACATTTGGCAATGTACTCAACAATTTCTTTCTTCATGCTTGGCCAATAGTATTAGATCTTGACAATTGCAATGGTTTATGATATCTACTGTGTCCAACATAAGGTACATTATGGATCTCTTTCAATATCATACTCCTTAGTTGATGAGAATTGGGTACATAAATTATGTTCTGGTGTAAAATTTCATCATTTCCCAATTTATAATCTTCAACCTTATGCTGCATTTTACCTTTAGCGTAATTTTGTTACTATCTCCATGCACCATAAATCTGCTTTTGCATCCTCAGAAATTCTGCCTTTAAGATCATTTTGATACATGGTAATGGTTGTAGCATCCAGGTTCATGCACTCTCTTGTTGGAGTGCATCAACCACTTTGTTCTCTTTTTCCTTTTATGTGCTTGATATCAAAGTCATACTCACAAAACAACTCTAACCATACTTTGTCGGCATTTGGGGATTACGTTTGATCAAATAGATATTTCAGACCATTATGGCTTGTCCTTAGCTCAAACATTTTTTCCATGAGGTACAGATGCCTCCCTTCTTCAAGAGGAATTTCATAGTTCCAACTCCAAATCATGAGTGGAATAAAGCCTTTCATTCTCTTTCAATTTTTATGGATTCAAAACATACCACAAAACCATTATGAGCGAGGACTCCACCAGTCCTTCTTTGCATGCATATGTGCAAACTATGAAATCCTCATTAGGATCTACCATTCAGGTGGAACAGTTTAAACAATTGCTTCGAATTAAACGGAAGATCCTTTCACATTCCATTGTCCATTGAAACATCACCCCCTTCCTTTGCAAAGAAGTGATCCCGATCAGAGCAATCCTTGAAAACCACGCAATGAATCTTTTGTAGTATCCAGTTAGACCCATGAGGTATCTAAATTTTTTCACATTATTGACCCATGAGGGATCTGAATTTTTTCACATTCTTAGGTGTTGTCCACCCTTTAATAACTTCAATCTTTTCAAGGTCCACTTCTATCCCTTCTTCAGATAATATGCCCCAAATAGTGAATTCAATTCTGATAAAATGAGAACTTTCTCAATTTGGCATACAACAAGTGCTCTCTTAACACTTGTAACACCATCCTTAAGTGATGCTCATGTTCCTCTTCCAACTTGGAATATATAAGGATGTCATCTAAAAAGATAATGACAAACTTGTCCACGTACTCTTTGAAAACACCATTCATTAAACACATAAAAGTAGTTGGCGCATTTGATAACCCAAATGGAACCACTATGAATTTGTAATGACCATACCTTGTTCTGAAGGAAGTCTTGTTGATATCTTCATCTTTAATTCTCACATGATGATAACCAGATCTGAGATCAATATTTGAAAATACTTTTTCATTCTTCAACTGATCAAAGAGATCATTGAGCCTTGGAAAAGGATACTTATTCTTTACAGTTACCTTGTTCAATTGTTTGAAGTCAATGCACAATATCAATGTCCCATCCTTTTTCTTCACAAATAAAGTTGGGGCACCCCAAGGTGACACACTTGGGTGTATATACCCCTTATTTAGAATTTATTCAAGTTGCATTTGATTTCCTTCAGCTTTGGAGTACTCATCCTATAGAGAGTCTTGGATACTGGAGATGCTCCAGGAATTAAGTTTATAGAGAAATCCATATCTCACTCGGGGGTAGTCCTAGTATCTCCTTGAACAGATTCTCAAAATCTTTCAGGACTATATGATCCTCAAGATTTGACACCTTATCCTTAGGTTCTTCCTCCATATGAGTTGCAAATATTTGGCAGCCCTTTCTGTAACACTTCTTCAGCTACGTTGTTGAGATCTCTCGGATAATAACTGCCCTGGGAATTCCTTGGACTGTTCTTGGGTTCCCTTCCTCATTTAGGAAAGTAAATGCCTTGCTATGACAGTCTAAGATAGCATGGTGTTGGTCCAACCAATCCATGCCAATTAGATAGTAATATGAACCCAAGGGAAGGATGTTCAAATCTTCTTTGGTACTTAGCACATTCATGTCCACTGGACATGATTTAACCAACTCAACAACTTTTCTCTTGGCTCTTGTAGCCAGTTGCACCAACTAATATTTCCCATGCTCGCTTCTTGGAAATTGAAATATTTCATCTAACTTATGATCTATATAGCTATGACTAGCTCTTGAATCTATTAAAATAGTAAATCCATGGTTATTGATCATACCTTCTACTTCAATCATGTGTGATTGAAATTATGCTTGCTTATTGTCCAGGGCTCCATAGATCCTTGGAACACTTCTTCCCATGTCCTCTATTGTTTCATCTTGCTGTACATTTTGGACAAATCTCACTTTATCTTTTTTGTGAGGACAATCTCTATACAAATGGTATCCTTTACAACCCCAACATTGAATGTATGTCTTCCTTGGCCTTTGCCCACCTGTTTTAGTCATTCTGGGCTCTCTAGGGGTTTGTTTTCCATGAGAACTATTTCTGAAGAATGGTGGCTTGTTCCCCTTCTTCCTCTGTTCCATATTGAATTTATTCTTGTCTTCCCAAGATTTTTGAAAAGTAGGCTTTCCTTTATGATGATCATATAATCACTTGGCTCTTCTTATGGTCTCCTCCAAAGTTTTAGTATCATCATATTGAATCTTATCACTAATGAAAGATGGCAGCCCACTCAGGCATCTATGGATATTAACTGTCTCACCCTTGATGAAGGAGACATACTTTAATAGTTATAAAAATATCCTTTCATACTCATCAATGGTCATGTTGCCCAGTTTGAGTTCAAAGAAATCTTTCATCTTTTTGTAATAATACCTCTTGGTTAAGTATTTCTTCTTAAAATGCTTCTTGAATTCCTTCCATGTAACATTATGCTCTCTGATGTGTTGCACTTGCACAAGCTGGTCTTGTTGGCCCTTGACCAATTTTTGAGGAAACATTGGTCGTGTTTGACCACTTTTGGGACTTCGACAGAATGGTCGAAGATGGAGCACCCAGGTGGAGTTGAGATCATGGAATATCGCTTGTTTTTTGGGCTTGTGGACCGAGCAAAGGGTTTACCAGGGTTTATGTAATGGGTTATGGGATGTCGGCCCATGGGTTTACCCATGTTTAGGCTTTTTTGTAAAAGTATATATAGGAAGGAATGTAATGTAGAAAGTAGTAGAAGCTTAGTGCAAGAAATATAAGAAATTTGGCTAGTTGGCTATGTGCATGACATGTTAGTAAGGCTATGTGCTAGTAAGGAGTTGGCTATGTACCTTGACCTAATTTTGGGAAGGAGGATCTAGTGCGTAGCACAAAAATCTCCTGTCCTCTGTGGATTTTGGCTTTGTGGATTTGTGTACAGGAGCAAATGAATGTAAGAATATTGAAGACTAATAAATAAGAAGAAGAAGTTGGTGGACATAGCCCCACACTGGGGTGAACCACGTATATCCTGTGTCTTGATGTGATTTGTGCGATGTTGTCTATGTGTTTATCTGCTTAGTGTTGTTGTTATAATGTATGATGAATGCACCTGATGTCATTGCTTAGTGCTTGATGGTATTAAATATAAATGAATGCTAGATCCAAACCGATGCTATGTGCTAAGTGAATGGAGGTACTTGATCTTTATGGTTACTGCATTGATCTGTAATAATGGTTTAATATGCGATGTGAATGAGATTCAATAAACTAATGCATATTGTTGTTTAAGTGCTATGTTAAATACTGTAATCATAGATTTGTGTCCCAGCCTAGTTGTAGACACCTGAGCCCTGCAACCCCCCCCTACCTCTACCTCGGGTGAGACTTCATCTGCTTCGCAGGTCTCACCAAAAGGGTAGGTAGTTAGGGTTTTGTTGGTGCATTGTTGAAATGTTGAACCCTGGGTCTGCCCCTGTGCCAACAAATGGTTCCATTGTCGGGACTTGAAACTGTGATTGCTGGGAACTGAAGAAAACATAAATCTCTATGCGTAGATCTGTTGTTGAAGTGCGCAGTATTCTACTTGACTTGCGAAGCTCTGTGCTAAGAAAGAAACTGGATTCGAAGAAAATAGGTAAGATCTTAAAGATTTTTTCTCTGGTAAAGGGAAGATAAGTGGAAATTTTTGCTTCAAAAGTATGAATCTAGGTATGTTTGATAGATTTTTTCCTAGCTTGAATGTTAGGGCATAGTTAGAAGAAAGATTGATCTAAATAAATTTGATAGAAATAGAGAAAAATATGTTATTCCTATGCATTAAAAGAATTTTTGGACTAATAAGTGGATGTAGGAACCTAGAAAGAATTTTTGCAGATTGCAGATCCAACACTATGATCTCAGTGCACAGTACAGGAAAGGTTGGGGATTGCTTAAAAGAAAGAGAGGAATAACACTGTGTTAGAATTGCAGAAGATCGGGACATCTTGCTAAGGAATGCCCTAGTACAGGTCCTATTTGTCTTTTTTGTAAAGTTATTGGTCATGAGTTTGAGGACTGCCCAAGGATGATTGCTAAATTGAAAATATGAACATGAGACAAGAAAACTATATAGAAGGTCGAGAGACTAAGGATATGTTAGAAAATTAGAAAGAGAAAGAATCAGAGAAATCTCAGACTATGTTAGTACAATTAAAAGAAGCAACGGATGACCACAAGGATGTCAATTTGTTAGAGATCTTGAAATAAAAACAACGCATAGTCACAAGAATAGAAGACTTCGACATAGACTATGTACTGGATGAAGAAACATGTGTGAACATTATGCCAGAAAACACTTGGGAAATTTTGGGAAAGTCTGCTATGATACCTGCATTGGGAAGGATAGGATTATTTAAAGGAAAGATGATAACCCTATGTGGAAGAGTTACTAGCATAAGTATGATTTCTCATGAAACATCAACTGAAGAAGAGTTTGAAGTCATTAATTTTATTGAGAACAACGCCCCTTTTCCACTTTTGTTAGGAAAGACTTGGATTGAGAAGGATCAGATCAAAAGGAAAGTAGAGGAGGAATCCACCGAACAGAAAAAAAAATAACTAAGGGAACTCATAACTAGAAAAATAGAGTGACTAATAAAAGAACAAGAGGATATGTCAAAGCAACATAGGGCAAGAGGATTAGCTGTCAAATTTGAAAAAACATAAGAAGGTTTGAAGGACCTATCCATGCAAGAAGAAAGTATGTCCACCTAGGACCTAGTATGCAAAGAGGTATTACCTTTGAACCTTTTGAAAGAACATCAACAATGCGAAGTCACTATACTATGAAAAGATAAGAATAAGAATGGAAAGAGGAATCTAGAGACTCTGATCACAGGAAAGAAGGCGAGGAAACTCAGTAAGAAGAAATCCAAGCTAGAAAAACTATAGGAGGCTCCAGAAAATACTTCACAGGAGGCATATCTGCAGAATTTGAACCTCGTCGGAATAGCATAACCACGCAGAATGGGACTTTGTCGCGACGAAGCTATGTGCCCGTTGGAGGCACCCTGACCATTAGAATAATGCTCCGGAGCGGCCAGAAACACAGTTATTGACGGAAAGACTGTCGTTGGACCATTGGTACCATGCCATAACGGAATGATTCATATTGATTGACACATTCTTGCCTGTTGGAGGAATCCATTACGATGCTTTTTTATTTAACCCGTTGGACGCTACGCTGGGACCACTTTTTTCCAACTATGATTATCTGAGCTAACAAAGATTCGACGTTGATCCACCTCATCACAGAACTGAGCATGCAGGTATCGGACCCTCAACAGTTCTACCCAAGGAAGACTTCATATCGCTCCTTGACATAGCGTATAAAGGAGGATTATGGTGATGTAGAGAAGGGAAAGTGAGGCTACAAGGTAGCCTCCATCCAAGATGGCGCAGTGCACTTAGCTTGTCAACTTATAGTTGGAAATCTCATCAGAAAGAACCGTCCCATGCAGGTCACTAGATTCGTAGTATACCTCGTAGGAAAGTGCGTGGAGGGGATGCAAATGAACTGGGCGAGTTACCTTGACAACGAGTTGGAGAAGAACTACCGTGAAGCACAAGATCAAGGCTATGAATTCCATTTTAGTTGGTTACTGGTACTGATCGCATTTGTTGCTTGGAAGATGCTGGAAGGAGAGACATTTCCAGAAGTTTATCCATCGAAGTCATTGGCTGCAAGGTTCTCCACCCTGTGGTATACAAATGATATGTCGAAGCAGTGGCAGTCGAACACTATCTTCCATGCTTACTACCAGCAACTGAAGCGTGCTATTGAATCATTTTCATGCATGACACCAAATACATTTCATGAGTACAGAACGCTAGCAAAGTTCCGCGTAGATCAACATTTTATCTACATCACCGCACGCAAGGATGAGAGTAAGGAGGAATTTCAGTCCTATTACAAGCTGAGTGACGAAGATATGGAGGAGATCACCAAAGAATGGCCAGCAAAGTTCCTTGTACCAATTGAGGATGCAGAACTCTCCGACCCTGACATCGTTGGAAGTCCCTTGGTCACCGGGTTTGAACATGATGGACAGACTAGCGCGAAGAAAAATAAGAAAAAGGAGGAAATGAAGAACATAGAAACTAATGAAGAGGACAATGCCTCAGAGGAAAGAAGGCTTGACTCACCTGCAAGGGGAGAAGGAGATGAAGTGAACCAAGAAGAAGGAAGGGAAGAAGGAGAAAAGAAATAAAAAGGTGAACTTACACTACCAAAGGATCCCCCTACTGAGGGTGAAACATCAAAGAAGCAGAAGGTTTCCCCACAAAAAACCTCATCAAGAAAGAATGTGTGCGCCAGTAAGCCCAAGATGCAGTCCACGCTCACAGAGGACGTCGTCGATCTAATCATCGCAGCTATGGAGGAGAATTTAAAGGCTATCTTGCAGTGCTATGGAGCAAAGTAGGAGACACTTTATGAAATAATAGAGAAAGAGTTGAAGGAGCTTCAACAAGCCATCCATTCGAGCCAGGCAATACCTTCTGCGCCTTCTTCATCGAAAATTGCAGAATTGGGGGATGAGTCCGCCCAATTACAAATATTAGCAGATGCAGCAAAGGCTTGACTTCAGCGAGCCCAAGAAGAAAAGGAGAAGGCTAGAAAATCCTTGAAGCAAGAAAAGGAGGAGGTCTTAGAGAAACTTTGAGTTGCGCAGAAGGAGAAAGATGAAATTCGGGCGATGTCCGAGGAGGACAATGAAAAGGGACAAAAAGAAAAACACCAACTTCTCAAAGAGCAGACTGTGATCAAAGAGGCAGGGAGTAAATCCCTTCTCTCAGTGTTGGGCTTGGCATAGGAGGAAGAAGAGTCAGCCAAGATTCAAGCGGGGAAGCTCGCTGAGGCCATTCAACAACTTCAAGTGAGAGTAACAGAGTTAGAACTCCAAGAAGTGTCGAGCACTCTGCAAGAAGTGTGTGATTAGAGGGAGGAAGTCACTAGGAGCACAGTTGGAAGGATTAGGGCACTAGCATCAGAATGTAAGAAATTAAGTAATCATAGTGTGTAGATATACGAACGCCTCGCAGAAGATCCAGAGCTGAGGAAACCGGAAGAACAAATCCAGGAGGTGCAACAGAAGACATCCACCGTGCAAGCGTAGATGAAGTCAATCACTGCACTTGAGAAAATGAAGAGATCACAGGAGCAATGCACAGTCCAACAACAGATTACTGCCATCCAGAGCAAAGTCATGGAGGTTACACAGAGATTACAACTGGTGCAGGATGAAGCTTGCACGATTTTTGAAGAGATTGAAGGACAAGGCTCAGAGCTAGACCAAGTGGTTGTGATAGTGGAACAACGCCTGGAAGGGCTTGTTACAGAGAAAGTGATTCAGGATTTCTCTGAGAAGGAGGCTCGGGTGAAACAACAAGTTGAGGCAGCTTGAGGCCTTTGAAGGAGCATTGCCCAGATCTGAGTAACTCGGGACAATTCACATGTGAGTGTTGGGGCCCTGTTGGCCCTTGACCAAGTTTTGAGCAAACATTGGTCGTGTTTGACCAATTTTGGGACTTTGAAAGGATGGTCGAAGATGGAGTGCCCAGGCAGAGATAATATCAAGGGATATTGCTTGTTTTGTGGGCTTGTGGACCAAGCAAAGGGTTTACTAGGGTTTATGTAATGGGTTATGGGATGTCACCCCATGGGTTTACCCATGTTTAGGCCTTTTTGTAAAAGCATATATAGGAAGGAATGTAATGTAGAAAGTAGTAGAAGATTAGTGCAAGAAATGTAAGAGATTTGGCTGGTTGGCTATGTGCAAGACATGTTAGTAAGGCTCTGTGCTAATAAGGAGTTGGCTTTGTACCTTGACCTAATTTTGGGAAGGAGGATTTGTTGCACAATGCACAGATCTCCTGTCCTCTATGGATTTTGGCTCTGTGGCTTTGTGCACAAGAGCAGATGAATGTAAGAATATTGAATACTAATAAAGAAGAAGAAGAAGTTGGTGGATGTAGCCCCACACTGGGGTGAACCACGTATATCCTGTGTCTTGATGTGCTTTGTGCGATGTTGTCTATGTGTTTATCTTCTTAGTGTTGTTGTTATAATGTATGATGAATGCGACTGATGTCATTGCTTAGTGCTTGATGGTATTAAATATAAATGAATGCTAGATCCAAGTCGATGCTATGTGTTAATTTAATGGAAGTACTTGATCTTTATGGTTACTGCGTTGATCTGTAATAAGGGTTTAATATGCGATGTGAATGAGATTCAAGAAAATAATGCATATTGTTTTTTAAGTGTTGTGTTAAGTATTGTAATCACAGATCTATGTCCCAGCTTGGTTGTAGACACCTGAGTCTTGCAACCCTCCTGCCTCTACCTTGGGTGCGATGTTGAAGTGTTGAACCCTGGGTCTGCCCCTATTCCAATAGGTACCATCACATGGATGCCTTTCCTTTAAGTTGGTAGATAAAATTTCTTCCTTCTACATGAGAAGAATAATTATGCAATTGGAAGTACTTCCTCATTCCTAGCAACCATGTCTCAGCTTCATCCTTCTTGTGTTCACCATCAAAAGTAGGAGGTTTGATCTTATTCATTTCTCCTCTCGGTTCATCCACCCCAAACCTATTATGATGCTTCCTGACAGGAGATGGACTTGAGATGTTGTGTGCTCTCCTATTGGAATGTCCTTGGGAGTGATGGTGATGTATGCTACCACTCCTTGATCTTATTTTCTCATCAGGGGACCTGTTGTAACACACCCACGATGGGGCGAGAAATTAAAAAAAAATCCATTCTCCTTATAGGAACAAATCCTCTCTTTCTACGGTTCCTAATTTGGAAAGTCGGGAACCAATCCGACTTCTTGGTCAAGGATCTCTGATTCTGGAACTAAATAACTCTCTGAGACCTTGGTGGTCTCGTTCTATAATTAAATGCAGACCCTTTCAAGTTCCTAGTGCGGGTCTAATGGTACCCGCGAACTTCCCCTTCATGCTTGCGAATCTTTGAGTTTGAGCGCTAGCCCCTTTTCTGACAAGCCCCTCCACGTGACTACATGTCTAACCAAAAGGTGCTCGACAACCTCGCGACTTCGGGTATTCTATTGTGAGTCACCCGACTCTCCCGACTTCCTGAATTCTTAACTAGAGCCTACCAAGTGCTAGCTCCTTCCCCTATTCTCGACTGATGTGACCTCCATCTATGACCTGGGGCCCAACTCCCAAGTGCTTCGGGACTTCGCGCTAACTTGTAAGTTAGTTCACCTCTTTTTCCAGAAATTTGAATCCTCGAACTCTCAGATCTTCTACCACCTATAAACCTTGGCAATGGATGGTTCTGACTGGCTTCAGAACTTTAGGACTTCGCAAGTCCACCCTCTATACACTTCCAAAAGGTTAAGGGATATGCACCTTACCTGGATCCAACGACTGGTGGTCCTTCGCGCCCATATTCGACGAACGAGATCTGTTCCTTTCCTACGCACTCCTCTAGGTGTCTGGACGTGAATTTTGACGACTATATCTCCTCCTTGCAGTTGATCTGATGGAAACTACCGCTCCTCCCCCTGATCTTGCGCTTTCCCCCAACTTGGAAGAATTCAAGCATTTCAAAGGCTTCACCTTTCAACTAACTCCTGCGAACCCTAATGTATTGGGGTCTCAACGATATTTTCCCTCCTAAGCTTTTGTCAATGGAAATTGACTCTGCCCCAATGCACACTTGTGCTCTGCGTGCAACTTGCACTGTTTCTCCCCGGGATTTCAACTTACTCAATCTCTAAGTTACTTGGCCCTTCTGCATCTTCCAAAGGAAATTTTGGTGCCCTCTTGGCACACTCTGCGCTCGAATTCCTAAGCTTTCAAACTTGAAACAAGTTCACCTCTTGGACCTCATCCTCACTTCTGAAAAGTGCTTATCTCTTCTGAGCTTGATATCCTTGAAGATTTCTATTTCCCACACACTCCCTGCATTTAAGGGATCTTGTCAAACTCATATCGAAGGTCAACGGTGATCGAAGGTTGATAGTAATTGTGGGGCTCCAACATGCGTGCTCTTTATTAGAGATTTCGACCTCCGCAAATCTAAAATGTACTCGCCCAACTTGGTCTAACCGAAAACGTTGATCTTCCAGCTCGACGAGATCAACAACGTTGGTGAATTTCGGGCCATGAACTAGCGCGTCTTCTACTTTCACTTTCACGCTCCGCAACTATTCCCCACCCTCGATCTCCATGCATAGATCGACAGTTCGCAGTGATTGCGGGGTTCAACCTCTGCAATCAGGGAAGTGCTTACTCGACTCTAGTCCAATCCTAGTCATTGATCCTCCATTCCCGACGAGATCAACTACATGGTTTGAATGTGGGCCATGAAATAGTAGGTCTGCTAATTTTCACCTTCGCGCTCTACAATGATTCCCAATTGTAGATTTAATCGAGTGGCTGGTGTTTAATTCCTTAACCCCAATGGGTTTTTGAATCGATCTGATGACCGGGGTGGCCTTTCCTCCCGTTAAACGACTCGCCTCCATCACCCGTGTCAGATTCTTAAGTCATCTACAGTTGTTGTTACTCCGATAGTTCGAGTAACTTGATTATCGTGAAATTTGACCTCTCAGAGCTTCGAGTTCCCGAGGTATTGAAACCTTCAAGAGCTATCTCCTTTTTGCATAGGATTCCTAGACCCAGGTCACGTGGAATTTCAGATGAATCTTGGGCTATTAACCCTACTCTTAGTCAGGTTTTTGGTTGAGTACTCGGGTGAGAGTTCAAAGTCTCTTACACTACTATTCTAAATGAAATGCCTTCCTAACTCGCAGAGCTACAAGCTCTGAAACAGGGCAAGGTAACTTGTGAGGTTATCGAAAAGGTAACAATTCCAAGAAGCTCGCTCCGACTCTAGGACTATGTTGTAATTCCCTGGGGAAAGTGCTTTCGAGGAATTAAACTAAAGCATAAGGAAAATCAAGCAGATGTAAAAGTTCTCAAAGGAACAAATGCATACTCTACCAAGGGAACGAATGCATACAATACGAAGCAAACAAGGCCTTCTAATTCTGAAGTCACTAGTTGGTGATGAAATCCAACATCGCAACAACGAGATGAGAAGGGGCTGGGCTAGGGTAGAAAAGTTACGGTGACGACCTGCTTAACGAACTTACACCCTGGTGCAAGATCCCACACATAATCGTGGGTATACCCTCCAAGGAGCTCGAGTGAGTTTGGCCAAC
>SNQJ01S0095585.1:43345-53612 GCA_010110895.2 Picea sitchensis
TATGGTGCAACCTGTGAGAATCAGGCATTATTGCACCCTACCTATATAGCAACCTACGAACTTCCTTTTTTATGGGGTTTTTACAAAGGAGAATGAAACCTCTTTTCTCAGGAAAAGTTCTTCTGCCTTCCTTCTTCAGGAACTAAGGCCACTGACCCCTCTGAAGGAAACATATAGGTTTACATCATTAACGGTCATAGGGATGACAAAAATAATGTGTAACACCCACCACACTTCCTTTCTTTCCTTCCTCAACAAGATTGTGTGTGGCTCGAATTCCCAGTCCGTGGTCAGGTCCGGAAGCCTTACAGATGGGTGGTTTGCCCCATCCCCTCATTAACGCTTGAGGAGGTATTCCCACCTACCAACCTGATTGTAATTCATTCCTAGTCAGAGGTTTGTTCTGATCTTGAGCAATTAAATCCAACATGGTACTGGTTCACTGGAGGTTAACGTAACCATTTTGGGTCCCCTCCACCACCTTTTCATTAGTAATCGTGGTCTCTCTTGGCACATCCCCTTCCTAGTAGTCATGCAACACGTATCCATTTTCTATTAAAATAACATAATTTACATTCATCGACCTTTTATTCAAAGGTCCATCAAATCAAACATTCACACCTTTGCGTTTTCCATAGTTCCCTGGCCAATATAGTTATATTTACAGGCTGGGGGAAACATGGTGTTACACTTGTGGCTTCCTGATTTGTTGGATCCACTCTCCTTATCCAATTTATTTCCAATTCTATCCAGGATCTGCATTAACTTCATATTGAAGCCTACCTATTTCTCTTTGGCTTTCATAAGCCTCTCATTATTAGTCTTGTGACTTTGGACATCTTTATGCAAATTTCTAATGATCTCCACCGTATTCATGTTTTCATCTTTTCCTTCTCCATGTCTATTGGAGTTTGTTCCTTCCATAACCAAATGGACATCCACTCCTCTGATATCATATTCATGTTTGTAATCCCTCTATGTATATTCCATCTCTATGCACTCTATGTTGATTCTGATATGATCAAGTTGTTGTTAATTGTACAAAATGTGCAGGCAACAGAACCTTGGCAGGCTAACTAATTCAACAATTTTATAAAAACATGAACCATTTTGGTTCAATAACCTATCAAAATTATTTCCTCTAATTTTATGAGTAGTTGTTTGACCAATCCCCTTTTCTGGGTGAACAAATATGTTATGTTTTCCCAGACCTTTCCAATGACTACTTCCTTGCTCAATTTTGAATCCTGAGTAGAAAGTTATGGACAATTGAAAAATGTCCTTTCTGTGATGTAATCTTTGTACAACTGTTCTCCTTTCTCAGAGCCAAATTGTCTCTTGGACCCTTTTTGGATACTATCATAAGGTTCACATGCCTGATTGCTTCTTTAGGTGCATGTTTGAACAAATCAAAACCTCACGGGCTCCCTTTCTAAGCCCCTTTTCTTCCTCCAAAAATCATTTTCGGGCCTTAGGCTATAACTAGGTTCTAACTGATATGTGCTTAACCAGAGCTTCATGAATTTAGAGCTCTAGAAATTCAGGCTTTAGAGGTTTTCCTTTCACCTCACCTCATTTCCTTCGAACGTTGAAGTGGCGAACTCCCGGACTAGCTCTCCGGAGCTTCGCACTTCGGAAGTTATTACAACTTTATACTTAAATTTCCCCGAATATAGAACCCATGAATGTCTGAGGCTCACTTAGTACGATGCACCTGGGGTACTACATGTCAGCAATACGAAGGTGACACGTGGCCCAATCAATTATTGAGGCATGTCAGAACCCCATTGGCACAAATGACCTGTCAAACACACAAAATAGATGGACAGATGGCATGTGTACGGTGGTCCTCATCACCCTAGGTGATATCAACATGCCACATCACTTCCGTAATCTGTGACTTTATAATTTCAGGCTTCGATAGACTTTTCACCTGCACACCTCTAATCTCCCAAATGTCGAATTTATGAATACTTGGAGGATGCACTAATTGACGATCCACATTCTTTGTTTAGATCTATAGTCAATAGGAGCTCTGGGACTCTAAGGATTTAGTAGTTCTAACTACAACATCTAGTGATTTCTCTGAAGGCCGAACTAGTGAAGTACTGAACAAGTGGTCCTTCGAGGTTTCAAAACTCTAGCGCTTCGTAGCTTCAGAGAACTTCACAGAAAAACTCAACAATTCTCCCGAATTCTGAACTAGTGAACCAGTCCATGTCATTCTTGGTGATGTCATCACGTTGTGTCACTCTGACACTCTGAAGCTTCAGACTTTGGAGGATTTTTCAGTACAACAAAACATTTATTCTGAACGCCGAACTGTCGAACAATCGCTTCCCAGAGCTCTGGGACTTCAGGGATATGGGACTTCAAAGATTTCCTCAACCCTAATCCCCATTTCTTTTGAACGTCGAACTTCTAAACTGTGCTACTCTGGAGTTTCGAGACTCTAGTGCTTCTGGACTTTAAGCTTCAGAAGTCTCTACCTTATAACACTTCAAAATACCCAAACGTTGAACCGACGAATATGGAAATCTCCTTAGCTCGGTTTTCAAACAATTAATGTAGTGACATGTGGCCCCACCGATGGGTGACATGTGTCAGGTCCCAATTGGTACTAAGGGCTTGTCAAAGTTACAATTCTAACTGACACGTGGCACGAGTAGGGGAGGTCCACATCATCCCCGGTGACATAATCATGGCACATCATACCCTGTGCTTCGAAAATTCATAGCACTGGGCTTCGATAGATTTCTCGGCTCATCGCAACATTTCTTTCTAACTCTGAATTGCCGAACAATCTCTTCCAAGAACTTTGGGACTCCAAACTATTGAACAGTCGCTTCTCGGAACATTACCTCTCGGTTCTCTCGAACTCTGAATATCTGAACTACCGAACTTTGCACGGTTGATTTGTGGACACATGTCCCTATTGATTGAATGGTCTGGATGAGTTCTGGACTTCGCGACTTTGGGAGGAATTCCATTCTATGTGCACTTCAATCAATTTCCCTAAAATCTGAACCATCGAACTACTCGGGGAAAATCCATGGTTATCCTCCTCCTAGATGATCTATGGCTAAAAATGACTCTGGGACCTCGGAACTTCAGGCTTCATCTCCTTTTTCTCAACAAAATGTAAACTTCACCAAAGTCACGAAGTTCGAAGGACTTGGAGGTTAACTGTTGTTCACCTTTTCCATATCTGATGACTGGGAAGGGTCTACCTCCCCCCTCGCGCAGATCCCACGACCCCAATTTAGTTTTGTGGCCCATAACCATAGTTATTATGGCTTCCTTGTTTGTCGCACCTCCTGAGATTTTAAATACTCTCAAAGTGTTCTCTCAGTGCCCTTCTAGCACTCTGTAACTTCAATTTACTCATACATGGCCCATCCAAGTGTTGAAACCATGGGCTTTGATACCAATTTGTAACACCCACAACCACCCAAGTCGGGCCATGCTACTACAATTATTCTATGTTCAAGAACTGATACCAATTTGTAGCGTCCCCAACCATCCCAGAGTTGGGCCATACCACCTTATATAAAGACAATTTCATTTGCGGAAAAATATCTTACTTAATAAATTAAAAAAAAAAAACATCTACTTTTAGTTAGCATACATAGAATTATGCAGAAACGTACAATAAATAAACACTTGTGTAACATACAACATGTAATTAAGCATATATAAAGAGTATTTATCTATTTAAGAAGGCCACCATCTACGTGAAAACCTTCCATGAACCTCCTAGACTTAGACCACACTGCTCCAAGCTATCAACAATGGGTCACCCTCGAGTTGGGACTAAAATCCACCTAGGGTAAAGGGAATCCTTGGCTAGGCTGAGGTTACAAAGTCTCCAGGAAGGGTTCTATCCCCATGAGTCCAATCACGTCCATAACTTATAGTCCCTCATTCCCCACATGCTTGTCCCACCCCGAGGAGTGTGCTCCTTCTCTGCTCGACAATACTTTGGTTGCCCCACTCCCCTTCCAGGGCTTCAAAAAAAGGTTGGACATGAAGTCTCAGATTACTAAGACTTACGTGAGGCTCCCTATAGTCTCAGAGATATTTTCTCACATGCCTGACAACCTTCTTCTTCAATCCAACTCTCAGGTCAATCTAGTCAGGGTAATAACATCAACAAAATCGGGTATGGGCTCTGGTAATGAAAACAAGCCACACTAGTCCAGAGAAAAACATGGGCAACAACAACAAAATTTCTAGGGTGCGATATGGCTCAGGCTTTGTGCAGACGTGTTATGCTTCATAGGAAAATTAAGGGTTAGCTTCACGAGGTTTGCAGGTTTCAGAGCTTCCAGGTTCCATGGGTGTGTGAATGTTGCAGAGGTCCACAATGGAGAGGATGGTTGAGTGCATGAGTCTGTGAATGCGTGGGAAGCCTCACAAGAATGGAAGAGCACCCCCTCAACAAACTGAATTTCCCACATATAATTGCATGCACCAGGATTGACACATGGCTCTCTTGGATCTCATTTCTCTCCACTTATAATTCATTCCTTTCCCAAAAGGACTTAGGATAACATGAGTTATTCCCCAAACCTTAGTATTTAGGAAATAATAATATAATATTATTCCCTTAGAGATAAGCCCTCTAGCTTAGCCTTTTTTCCTAGCCTCTTATCCCCTTCCCTTTCCCTACCTAGTGGAGCTTAGTACCCCATAACTCTTTCTTCGTGGTTGGTCTACACATAGTGATGTGATTTTTATTTTAATGATATGCATAATTACATATACAAAAATAGGCTCATTGGCCTTAAGTGGTCCAGGATCTCCGGCCTAATATTCACGTAATCCTCCCAACTTATAAACACTTGTCTAACCAGCCTATAAACATAATTACAATTTAGCAGGGGCTCGGACTTGGGGTATTACACTTGATCAAGGATGGGAAGTCCTACATAATCAAAACACACACACAAAGGTAAATCAAAGACGTGCGTAAGTGCCAACCAAGCCAAGAAATTGATTAGTTCTAGTATTAAATATGTTTTACTTTTCTTAAGAGAAAATTAGTCTGATGATGAGTTGATAAGAGTAAAGGCATCCCTGGAGGGGTGTACTAAAGAGTAGAAACATTAGTTGGAGTTGCTACATGCATACAAAGGAGTGTTCCAAGAGACTAACGGGATACCACCCAAGAGAGAAGTGGAGCAAGAAATACAATCATTTCCAAACTCCCCATTACCGAACATTGAATTATATAGACAATCTATTTTGGAAGGAAATGAAGTGATGAAGCAGTTGCAATAGATTTTGGAGCAGGAAGTGATTTAACCAAGCACCTCACCTTGTGGGTCACCTATCTTTATATTACCCAAGAAATATGGGACTTGGTGAATGTGTATCGATTATAGATCTTTAAATAAGATTACACTCAAGAAACGATACCCTATACCAATGATCAATGATTTGTTAGATCAGTTGTAACACACCAAGTAATTCACCAAGTTGGATCTAAAATCAGGATACCACCAGTTACGTCTCAAATAAAAATACACATGTAATACCACCTTCAAGACAATGAAAGGTATGTATGAATGGTTGGTCATGTCATTTGTCTTATGTAATGCACCAACTACATTTATGAGACTGATGAATGCCATATTATATCCATATTTAGATTGATTTGTTATAGTATATTTGGATGATAAATTGGTTTATATCTCTACATGGGAAGAGCACATCTCACATATTATGCAGGTATTAGATACCCTAAAAAATCACTAGATACTGGATAACCTTTAGCAATGTGAGTTTCCTCAACAATCATTAGTGTATTTGGGGTATGTGATCAGTGGAGGGGAACTCATGATAGATCCCACAAAGATGGAGGCCATCATGAAATGGCTAGTTTCTACAAATGTCACTTAAGTCAAGATCTTTGTTGGGGAAGCATAGTACTTGCAAAAGATCATAGTTTCATTTTCAATATTAGTTGCACCACTCCATGCCATAACAACGAGCGGTAAGAGTTTTCAGTGGTGGGAGAATCAACAAAAGGATTCCGATGAGATGAAAATAAATATCAATCAAGAACCAATTATCGCATTACCAAAATTGCAAAAGCCTTTCAAAGTGGATACATATGCAAGTGGGTATGCCATGGGAGCAGTTTTGATGCAAGGAGGAAGGCATGTATGCTCTCATTCTAAAATATTTCATGGGTAAGTTTGCAACTACCCTACCTATGACAAGGAACTATATGCCCTACTTCAAGCTATCAAGAAGTGGAAGCACTGTATGATGGTAAGGAGACCATCATCCACAAAAATCACTAGCCACTACAATATTTTCAAGCCTAGAGTAAGATACAATAAACCAAACATTACGAGCGAATGGGGTTTTAACAACAATTCCATCTAGTCAAGTATAAAAAGGGAAGCGATAATAAGTTGGAAGCCATGCTTTTAAGGCCACCCACATCCAATATTACATATTTTGGAACTCTTATGTGCATGGACCCTTTTATCCATTATGCATACATAGAAGATGAGGACTGTAAAGAGGTGTTTCAGTAGCTACAAGGCAAAATTCATGTAGAAGAAGGTGACGACAAGGCTGGCTATCATCTCTAGAATGGGTTTCTCTACAAGATAGAAAAGATTTGTGTTTTATTGTGCCAAGCACTACAATCCTCCATTTCCCTTGTAATTCACTTGTAATTTTCTTTCAAGGGATGAAACCCATTACATTTTTACTTTGAAAATCCTCCTGCAATAGCCTCTTTGCTTATCTCTCAAATCACATCCTTCAATTTCCACCTACTTCAATCTACTTCTATCAAAAGGAAAAAAACATTATTAAGAACCAAACATCAAAATAGCATAAAAAACCTCAGAATAAATACTCAACTCCTTGACAAAGAGATAATTTCAGATAATAAGCCTCTTTGAGGGGGAAAACTCCTTATACACCACATAAATTTACAAATAAAAGATGATTCCAAATGAAAAGGTCTCCTTGGTATATATAGGAGACTAGGAGGTACAATTACAACTAATGGACCCAATCCGACATAAATAAAATAACAATACTAATGTAATATACCCCAATTAAGGGGTAATATGCCACTATTTAGGGCTTAACATGCCCCTCCTCTTCAGACACGTTTTTTCTACAACGCTTGAGTAATTCCAGATGCTTTTGTATAAAAGACTCATCTTCCCAAGTGGAATCTTCAACAGGTAATTTCCTCTACTTAATGAGATACTCTGAAATGGATCTATTCCTCAGCTAACGAATTCTTGTGTCAGTGATAGCTTTAGGCTCCAATATGTTTTTTCCTTCCTCGTCAAGTTCTAGAAATATAGTTTGAATTGTGATCTTGTCGCCTATAACCTTCTTTAATCATGTAACATGAAAAAATGGGTGTACTCGCAAAGATGCAAGCGACTCCAATTTGTATGCCATAGTACCAATCTTTTGCAACACCTTATAAGGGCCATAATACTTTGGTGATAATTTATTATCCTTCCTAGCTTTCTTGAGGGACATATGTTTGTATGGTTGTAGTCTTAAAAATACCCAATCCCCTACTTCAAAACTTATTTCACTATGATGTTGATCTACTTGTTGTTTCATGCGATTTTGTGCCATGGTTAGGTTGTCCTTTAAGAGTTGGAGAACTTGGTGTTAATGCTCGATGTGATCTTCCATTGCTTGAAATTTATATTTTTATTTTAGAGAAGAAGTGATGGAAGGTGGGTGATATCCATAGAGTGCCATAAATGGTGTCATTTTTGTTGTAGTATGAAAGGAAGTGTTGTACCACCATTATGACAAGGGTAACCACTTGAACCATTGTGTTTGTTTATCATAGACAAAGAAATGAAGGTATCCTTCTAGACATTTGTTTACTTTCTTGAGTTGTCCATCAGATTGAGGATGATAAGATGATCTATGAGCCAATTGAGTACCCAAACAAGAAAATAATTATGTCCAAAAACGTCCAGTGAACATGGGATCTTTGTCGCTTACAATAATATTTGGGATTCCATGTAGCTTTTGAACTGTCTCCATGAATGAAATGGAAACTGTATCTTTGAAAGGATGAGAGAGTGCACAGATGTGGACATACTTGGTCATTCTATCAATAATCACCATGATGACACTCTTTCCTTCAAACTTTGGTAACCCTGTGATGAAATCCATGGAAACCTCCTCCCAACATGACTTGGGATGGCTAATGGTTGTAAAATACCTGGGGTCTTAATTGTTTCCAACTTATTTTGTTGGAAAACCAAACATTCTACAACAAACCTTTGAACATCAGTGTTAAGACCATCCCAAAAAAATTCCTTCTTGACCCTATGGTAGGTTTTCAAAAATCTTGAGTGCTCTCCTACTGAAGAGGTGTGCAATTCCAAGAGTACCTTTTGTTTGAGTTGGGAGTTCTTACATAAATATAAGCAATCTTTGTAATCATTGGATGATTCATTACATATTCCCCCATAGTAAGATTGATCTTATGGAATTTTCCTGAGCAATTGATAGTTCCTCCATTTGCAATCACTACTTGAAAGTCTGGTGCTGGATATATAAAGCA
This sequence comes from Picea sitchensis, assembly GCA_010110895.2. Taxonomy (NCBI): domain Eukaryota; kingdom Viridiplantae; phylum Streptophyta; class Pinopsida; order Pinales; family Pinaceae; genus Picea; species Picea sitchensis. The sequence continues at coordinate 51,924 of SNQJ01S0095585.1, forward strand.
ATTGAGTGCTTTGGCTAATTTATAGTGAATGAAATTATGAGTACTACCAAAATCAACTAGGACTATTACCTTTTTCTTTTTGATATATCCTTCGATCTTGAGGGTTTGAAGAGTGCTAATTCTAGCCAATGCATTACATGATATCATGGAAGTCAACTCTTCAGAAGAAATCTCTTCTATGTTTTCATCTTGAGATGGTTCTTTTTCTTGTTCTTCTTCCTCTTCACAATCTATGTAGAATAATTTCTTCTCACCACAAGTATGTCCCTTACTGTACTTGTTGTCACAATTAAAGAACACACCTTTTTCTTTTCTTTCCTCCAACTGTTGAGGTGTCAACCTTGTAGGTTGAGGTGTTTTATAAAAAGGAACATTATTCTCTCGATAGATGTTAGGAGTGGTCCTTCTAGTAGCCATAGCCATATTTTTACTTTCAACATTTCTCGCCACCCTGAATGCATTCTCCAATGATTTGGGTTCCCAAAGGCAAACCTCATGTTGAATGATATCCTTTAAAATTCCTATGAATACATCAATCAGGTGATCATATGGAACATCCTTTACCTTTATATTCAATCTTTTGAATTTCTCGATGTGCTCTGCAACTGAACCTTTTTGCTCGAGATTTATCAATTAGCTAAAGAAGGTATTGCTCCTTGTATCCTCATAGTGTGCTATCATTTCTTCCGTGAAAATTGTCCAAGTGACAAGTGATTGGCGAGAACAAAGCCATCAATACCACACAAATTTATTATGTTCTAAATATAAATAAGAAATTCGTACATTTTGTGTGTGTGGCACATCATGTATATCAAAGAACTGCTCCATCTGATTGGATCCTTGCTATCAAAATTCCTCAAATCAATCTTAGGAAAGTGGTTGGTATTCAACCCAAAGTTGGAGTTTCTCCAGTCTTGATTCATCTTCCTTGTGTCATCATCATGTATTTCATGGGATACATTTTCACTTCCAGGTGGCCTCTCTATTAGGAAATTTTTTAATCCTTCCATGATCTCCCTTTTTAAACTATCCATCTTAGTATCCATTATTGCCTCCAACTTAGCTTCAGTTGAATCCATCATCCATTGTAGTTCATATTTTGTTACTGTATTCTTTTGTAAATCATTTATGTCCCTACACATTTCTTCACCTTCATCAAGAGTCCAAGTAGGACTATCTAAAGGCTTTTTTTGGTGTAGGAGTTCCCTTTTTTGGAGGCATGTTGGCCAAGTATCACTTTTAAACCTTGATTTCAAGGTGGTTTTTCTAGATGATATTTTTTCTATTGTATCTCCAAAATTTCATCCCTTTTAGGTTTGAAAATATCGTTCTATAGTTCTCTGATGTGTCTTCTCTGCAATGCCACAAGGCTGATCAAAATTGGATATTCTATAGTTTTGTCCTTTCCAGGAGAACGTACTTGTAAAGCGTGTCAAGATCACAATATATGATATTTTATTTTGAAACTTGCACCAACAATACTACATACTTCCCAATGTCCAATTAAACTGGTCTCACTTAATTTGGATACTCATAGAAGAAGATATCAATGTTTTACATGGAACACCTATTTGAGACTAGTTTTAATATGACTAGTCAACTGCCCTATCTTACACAGGGTGTATCTACAAAATTATGATGAACCAAAATCTGAAATTTTTATCACAACTACCTGTTGGACAACTGAGA
>SNQJ01S0095585.1:53662-69513 GCA_010110895.2 Picea sitchensis
TTACTAAGCTTAAACAATTATGATTATTTTAAACTCTTTACACAACATTTAATGACAGTCACAATAATGCAGGAAAGTAAGCAATAGAACATTCAACATCAGTCACAGATATGAGATACACAGAGATAGCTATTTCCTGAGGAAACCCATACATGGTAAAAACCTCTTGTTCTTTATATGATAAGTAATCTTTACATTCTTTGCATTATCATACATATGAGCACCAACTCATAATGAGGCTACAACCTCTGTTTTGCAAGCTGCTACTTGCTGAGAGCACCAACTCTCTGGATTCTCTAGCACCAACTAGAAGGAAGCACCAACTCTCTGGTTTCTCTAGCACCCACTAGAAGGAAGCACCAACTCCCTAAGTGTTCCATCACCAACTGGATGGAAGCACCAACTTATAGTCACACAGGCACCAACCTATATAACAGAGAACAACAGTTCTCCCTTGCACCACCCTGCCACCCTGGTTTCTTTGGTTGTAAGCAGATGGAAGCTACAACTCCCTGTGTTCAAGCACCCACTTGAACCTCTGAGGACAACATTCCTCCCTAGCACCTCCCTTCCACCCTAACATATAAATTTTTCTATATATAAATTTATCACAGTGATACAATATTTATCATTGGCTTACCAGGCTTATCACTGTTCTGCTATGCTGCTCTGCTCTCCTGTATCAGTGTCTCTCTTTCTGCATCTTCTTGCATTTTTTGATCTTCTGTTTTTCTCTACAAGAGCACCTCAACCTTCCTTTACTGCCTCACTGTCTTGATGCACACCTCCCTTGTTCTTTTTGTGCCTCTGCCTTTTATGCTTTGTGTGCCATGTCCATTCAATGCACCATTCCTCTTCTCCGTGTTTCCACTGCTGCAAACTCCTCCTTATACACTCCTTGATCACTCTCAACAACAACAACATCTCTTCTTTTGTTCTGCATACATATAGTCTCTGTGCACCTTGTGCATGCTATCTCACCATGCTTCTGCATGTTCTCTCCATCTCGAGTGCTCTGCCTCATCATCATGCCAACTCTTCAGCTTCTCTGGTAGTTAAATGCATGCGTCCATCATCACTAGGTGTTATTTCGAGATTCATTCACCTCTCCATCAGTTAAGAATCTTCGTCTTCTCTGTTACAGTCAAGCTCAACCTCTATGTTGCAGTTACAAGCTTCAATGTTCTTACATCTGTCAATCGCCTCTATGACCAATCTTCATCCCATTGGCAGATTCCTTGAAACTCTTCAGCTCCTCTGACAATCACACTCAAGTCTCTTCGATTCCTATGGAAGAAACCATCAGTGGTTTCTAGCAATTACAGAGAGAACCATGAAATGGAGCCTAGCTATCCTAGCTCCTTCCACTTACGTGACCACCAGCGGTGACCATGGGCTACATAGATATTTCACCATTTTGGCATTTCGGCATTCGTGTGATCAAGTGTCTCGACACTTCAAGTCGCGACCCCCGAAATGGAGCTTGGTTGCACTAACTCCTTTCTCCATCTTCCGTCGATGTGACCAATGGTTATGACCACAGCCTACACCAAAAGGTGTTTCTGCATTTCGGCGATTCCTGTTGTGAGGCATCTCGACTCTCCAAGTTGCGGTCCCCGAAACTCCGAATTGGAGCTTGTTGCTTCAAGCTTTTCTCTACATCTCTTCGACGATGTGACCACCACTGTTAACCGAATGTTTATCCATAAAGCGCTTTTGCAATTTCACAATTCGACATTTCGACATCCTTGATGCGAAGATTTCTTGAAAACTCCAAGTCCCGGTATCCAAAACTCCAAAATGGAGTCGGATCAACAACATTTCGGCAATTTGTGTTTCACCATTTCGGGACTCCTGTGGTGAAGAGTCTCGGCGCTTAACTCCTCCAACTCCCGGTATCCGAAGTTCCAAAATGGATTCGGATCAAAGATCCGATATTTCGTTGTTTTGCATTTCGGCGATTCGACATTTCGGCACTTCTGTGGTGAAGTGTTTCGACACTTCAACTCCCGGTATCCAGGACTCCGAAATGGAGTTATTTCCCAGTCTGCGAAGCTCTTTGTTGGTGTGCCTATTTCAGGATTTCGACGTTTCGCGTTTTGGCAATTCAGCATTTCGGCACTCCTGTGATGAAGTGTTTTGATACTTCAACTCCCAGTATCTGGGACTTCGAAATGGAGTTATTTCCCGGTTTGCAAAGCTCTTTGTTGGTGTGCCTATTTCAGGATTTCGGCGTTTCGTGTTTCAGCGATTCAACATTTCGGCACTCCTGTGATGAAGTGTTTTGACACTTCAACTCCCGGTATCTGGGACCCTGAAATGGACTTATTTCCCGGTCCGCGACATTCTTTGTTGGCATGCCTATTTTGGGATTTCGGCGTTTCACATTTCGCGAATCCGGGACTCCTGTAGTAAGAGTTCTTGACATCCCCAACTCCCGGTATCCGAAACTCTCTCCTACTTTTGGGATTTGGTAACCCCGCTTCACCTTGCTCTTTAATGAACGTGCAGGTTCTCCTGGATCCAACTCCGGTCGGACTTTGGGCTCAGATCTGACGTTCATCGGGAATTCTCAATGGGATCCAAAGATCACTGTCGCTTCTCCTCCCAGGCTTTCGTTGTCCCTCTTTTTCCATCGTTACATACTCTGATCTTGCCATCAATGACAATCACACCTGCCATCAATGATAATCACAACACTACCGTGATAATTTATCTGAATAGCCATTGCGTTTCAGGGTCTGAAGTGTCACAGAAATTTTTTTATATCGAAAATTATGTGATGACTAAAATTAGGATGATTCCAAAACCCTATCTTACACAGCCTATATCTCTGAAAGTATAATGCCTTAGGAGATGAAATTTGAACCCCAAGTACCTTGATCCCTCTAATAAATATCATCCATGGATTTCCTTCTGAAACGTCGTAGAAAAAAAATTATAGTGAAAAGTCTAATGTGTCTCATATGTAGTAGCGAAACCCCAATACCTTGAGCTATGATACCAAATGTTAAGAACCAAATATCAAAATAGCATAAAAAACCTCAGAATAAGTACTCAAATCCTTGACAAAGAGACAATTTCAAATAATAATCCTCTTCGAGGGGGAAACCTCCTTACACATCACATAAATTTACAAATACAAGATGATTCCAAATGAAAAGGTCTCCTTGGTATATATAGGAGAATAGGAGGCACAATTACAACTAATGGACCGAAGTCAGCATAAATAAAATAACAATACTAATTTAATATACCCCAATTAATGGGTAATGTGACACTATTTAGCGCTTAACAAACACTTAGAAAATTCTTTCAAAAAACAAGGATTTTTATTTCTCATCAAAGTTAACTTAAACTCCTCCGATGTACATCAGAGGAGTTAATCTCAACTCCTTCTATGTACATCGTAGGATTTCCTCCCAACTCCGTTGATGAACTCTATTGAGTTAACACTTCTCCCTTTGAATGAATTTTTATCACCCAAGTTGTTTTTAACCCCTCCAATGCATCATAGGAGTTAACGTAAACTCCTCCGATGTCGTTGTCATAGTTACCTATATCCACTCTAACCAACTGACATACTCAGTGATAAGTCCTTTGATGTACATTATAGGAATTCCCACTAAGTATTCCAATGTACATTAGAGGACTTAACCTCAATCTCTCTGATTTTAAATGCATCTTCCAACATTTAATGCTACTTTTGCAATGCTTATAAACAATCTCCCCCTTTTTATTTTTTTCCATTTCATCGAGCGCCAAAAAGGATAAAGTAATTCTAAATATACAACGTGTCACCTCAACCTCTTATCACCCTCCATGTGTCTTCAAACATCCAGGTAAGCCCTCAAATCTTCACTTTTCCATTTCTAGGGTTAGCATTATAAAAGTTGTATCTATTGTTTGTTTTAGACACCCTAGCGCCTTCCCCCAGGGCCATTGTGGAAGTATTCTCCATCTCGACTCCTGTTATGGTCCCCTCTTATCACCTTTTCCTTGCCAGGCTTTGAAATGTTGAGAATATTTTTAGCGACAGACTTATGTCGCGGCCCTAAAATTTTCTCCCCATATCACATGCCTTGTCGAAAAAGGATCAGTAATGATGTTTTGACAAAGGATGTCCCCCCTTCTCGAAATAACATATTTTGAATGTGTCTAGGGTTAGATATCGTACTTGAGTACAAATTCGCAAGCAAGGTTACCTCCAATTAACTACGGGGAAGTCGGCTCCATTTCCTTTGATTTTCGAAAGTTCATCAGATCACTTCTAAAAAACTCCTCTGATTGTATCGAAGGAGTTTGTATTAAATCCTCTAATATGATCGAAGGAGTTCCCTAGAAATTCACCGATGTTCTTACCACAACTCACATCAGAACCTTTCTCATCATCTCTGCTAATAAATATCGTAGGAGTTGAAATTAACTTGGTTGATAACACATCAGAGCCTTTCGAACCAACTCTCCCGATAAATTTCAGAGGCTTTCACATGAACTTCGTTGATCAATATTGAAGAAATTGTTAACAAATCCTCCGATTTGCATCGGAGGAGTTCACTTAAAAGCCTCTGATTTTACTTTCTGATAATGATTTGAGTCTTTTCCCCCTCAAACCTTCACCATATTACTTCTTATAATGCCTTCCATTACCTTGTCATTGTCAGATGACGACTCTCTGCTCAACATTAACACCAATAATTCCTCAAGTATGGATTCTTATAGGATTAAATTAATTCTTTCTAAATGCATACAGTAGTTATAATATTTTTCTCACACTATATCCATTTGTCACTTTGCCGGTGCAGACATGTCTCACGGAAAGAAAGTGGCCCGCAAGACAACCATTGTCGAGGATTTTGGCAGTGAAAAACAGATCGAGGATGAACCATAGGTATCTAGTCCAATTTATGATGACACCATTAGTATCCTAGAAAAAGAAGGAGAAACACTCAAATGTAATGAAGTATACCAAATTTACAAGAACCAAAACTATGTCATTGACGTCGAGGATCAGGATGAGTTAAGGGTATTCAAAAACATCATAAAATCAGGGATATTTAAAGTTGTATCCCGAGTTTTTGTTTTTCCATGCGTCATTGCAATATCCAAGATCTTAAAGCATATATACCTGGGAAAAACACATGTCTGCAACACTAGAGGGGGGCCAATAACATCTTTCCAACCTGGGGATTTAGAAAAATATTATCATCTTGAGAAGGGAATGAAGAAGCTAGACAACAATCTACTAGCTGAATTCAAGCACGCTACTAAAGAGTTGTGCCCCAAGTGGTGCAAGTCGGAAAAGAAATTCAAACACAGACCTAAAGGAGGCTACCCCATGACCACCTTAAGGAATCCATACAAGTACAAGGTGTCCATGTTATGCTGACTCTACAGAGAACAAGACATATCCTAATTCTCTTTTTCATATCTTCCATTAATATACTATTGTGCAGACGAGGGGGAATCATTCAATTGGGGTGATATATTGTCTATGAATCTAGTTGAAGCTATCACAGTTGTCTTTGAATCCCAACTAGGGACCTTCCACAGTTTCCACATGGCCTTGTATCTACTGGATATTATGTGTGTGTCTTATCGATACCACAAAATGGGATGGAAGTGGTAACCTTCATACCAACCAATCCATGTCTATTGTAAAGTTCTCTAGGAGCATAAATACAAGACAAAATATCAGAAAGTATGTGAACATTTCGTGGCTCCTTTTCTCTCCTACATCGTGCATGACAAATAAAGAAATCACGGTAATCAAGAGAATTGGGGATTGGTTCCTCTTAGAACATGGCACGTACATAAAAATATATGGATCCATGAAAGATCCTCACCTCCTCCCATGATTCATGCCAGATAGATTGGTTCTCCGGGAAGTAGCATACCAAATGGTAATCCACAAAGTGGGAGGAGTCTTGTATCGAGCCAAGAATGCTATGTGTCCACCATTACCACTCTACATTGGTAACTACTTCTTCTCAAATACCAAACAATCATAGGAAGAAGTGAATACCCTACTCTCCTATCACTTCGGAGAAGAAAGATTTAGAATACATGACTCGAGAGGGTCATAAAATACTATTTCTACAGGATAGGAATTCAATGGGAATACACAATAAACATCTAAGATGAAGAAGATGTGCGTTGAAATGCACGTATTTATGGAAAATTTATCTTCAATAGAAGAGGTCAACCCATAGGAATAATCACAGATGAATAAAAGGAAAGGGAAGAATCCAAAAGGAGAATAAAATAGGAAACAAAGGAGATGTCATCTCCCCCTTTTGTTTCTATACATTCAGTGTCACCAAAAGAAGAGGAAGCCATGATAGACAAGAAAATAAGAGATAAAGAAAAGTTCTCTAAAAAGAAGAATGATGATTCCAAGAAGAATCAAAATCTTGAGGCAAAGAAGGCCAAGGTTAAAGTAGAAATGAATGCAGTTGTGGAGAATGAAACATAAAAGAAAGAAATAATAGATAGAGCAGAAAGGGATGAAGCTGAGAGGATGGCCAAGGAAGCAGTGGAGAAAGCAACTAATGAAGAGATATGAAAGAAAGGTTATGAAACAAGAGACAATGGCATGCAACCTATGGATATTGATATCCAAGGAGTGTCAACAGCAAACACCAAAACAAAGGCATTATTCGGTAGTTCAAGACTAGGACTTTAGACCTTGTTTCAATCGAGTGAAGTCATAAATTTAAGAATCTTCACTTATGATAGAAAGACTTGAAAGATAGTGCAAGAAAAGTGAAGAAAGTGCCATCATCTCAGGGGATGCCAATATTAGTCCTCACACAAGTTCCTATAACAGGGGACTTCAGGGAAAATCCCATATCTACTGCCATCACAGACACCGCATTCATGACATCAAATGACGATAACATCAAGAGGTTGTGTCGGCAAAATCAGGAGAAAGAGAAAGAATCTGGAGGAAAAAATCCAACAAGTGAAAATTGATTAAAGTAGTATGTTGAGCTTTAAATCCAATGCCGAAAAGGTTAAGAAATCGCTGAAAGAGGCCATTCTCGATATGTATGCTCACTTACACCTCTTAATATCATATTTTTTAAATGCTTTTAAATATCAGTTTTCATTAAATCTACAAACCCTACACATAATAGATGATTAAGTTACACTCCATTTTCTTATTTTTTATTATATTCTCTTTATATTTTTGTGCTTTCGAATTTATGATGAAGTAGGAAAATTTAACTTTATTAGGAATTTTTATTACTTCCAATGAATTTCAAATCCTATAAATAATCAATATAGATAGTAAAGAAAACTATGACATCAAAGAAAGTTAGAAAGCTTGTGTTGAAGGTACTGCATTACCACCACTAGATAATAACTTTAACTATACTTATATTTCTAAACTTTTTATTTCAAAATTTTGAGTGTTATCATAACATTTACCACTTATGCATTGATTGGACATTTCTTAGGTTGGTTCCTTAGAGGAATTTTAGTGTATACAAAATAAAAATGCTTGGGAATCACATGGTTAGTGATTAATTGTATTTAAAACTTTAAAAAGGATTAATTGTATTTAAAACCTTTAAAAGATTCCTTTATATGCCAAACATTCACATAGTTAATGGAAGTCATTGAAATACAACAATGTACGTGGTAGAGTACCTTGTCAAGCTTCTTCTACTTGAATGAATAAAGAAAACTATGACATCAAAGAAAGTTAGAAAGCTTGTGTTGAAGGTACTGCATTACCACCACTAGATAATAACTTGAACTATACTTATATTTCTAAACCTTTTATTTCAAAATTTTGAGTGTTATCATAACATTTACCACTTATGCATTTATTGGACATTTCTTAGGTTGGTTCCTTAGAGGAATTTTAGTGTATACAAAATAAAAATGCTTGGGAATCACATGGTTAGTGATTAATTGTATTTAAAACTTTAAAAAGGATTAATTGTATTTAAAACCTTTAAAAGATTCCTTTATATGCCAAACATTCACATAGTTAATGGAAGTCATTGAAATACAACAATGTACGTGGTAGAGTACCTTGTCAAGCTTCTTCTACTTGAATGAATAATTCTTAAGGAATAAAAACAAGTTGTATGCACTAAGTAACTTGGGAAATAATTCCCCTGCCTCTTAGGATTTTATGTTGATATTTGGACTAGATAGTACCTCTATGAGGTAAAATTATTTACTTTGACCTATAGAAGGTTTTTCTCTTTAAGAAACACAAAGAGGGTTTAAGTAGAAGTCAACCTATTTTCAATGACCTAAAAGTGTTTATTGAATCAAATGTAAGAGAGTCCAATTTCACTATAAATGTATGTAATATTATAATAAATATATTTCTTTAAATGTTAAGAATTTAGGGGTTAAGATTGTTTGACAACACATGTACTTAATTAGAGGACAAACACTCAAGAACTACACTCACACAAACAAATAATATATCAACACATCATGTTTTGATGTGGTAGAACCTATCGAAACACATCCATGGCCCCAACCAATGTACTACTTGGAACAATTTATTAATGCAAAGAAAATCTCTATTAAAGAGATTTATGGGGATTTTCTCAATCAACGTCCTACCTAAAAATGACTCTACATGCTATTTAAATAGAGGTCAATGGAAAAATCGACATTGTTAAACCAATTTAATCAATGTGTATCCATTAAAATCGAGAGAATATGATTCGCCATATCACTCTAAGTGTCGTAGGAGCAGGACTCTAAATTACCTAACTACTAATGACAATTAAAGAAACACACTAAGAAACATACTTTTATCTAATGACACATTATGTCAAGTTGATATTAACTAAATTTATGTTTCTAAATATGCTAACATCACTCTTTCTTAAGAACAACTTGTTTGGTATAGGATTGAAGGATTTCCAAAGATGACATGTATTAATAGGAGAAGGAAGGAGGCATTAGAGCCTATCCCCCTTAATGAAAAACTTCCTAAACTCCCAGCATAGATCAAGGTTTGAGAACTTCTACCCTCAAGAGACTTTGTGAAAAATGTCTACCACTTGATCTTTTGTGGGAAAAAGATTAATAACTCCATCATGAATGATCTTTCTCATGAAGTGCATGTATCCCCGAAGGTAAGTCGTTGCACCAATGTTGAATTGGATCTTTGGATAGTTTGACGACACTTTGATTTCCACACCAGAGGTTGGTCAGATGTTGTTGATGGAATCCAAACTTTGAAAGGATTTACGAAGCCACAAGGATTATTGACTTGCATTAATCGTTGTTTGATACTCTGCTTCTTCTGAAGAAAGATAAATAGCCTATTTTTTCTTACAATCCCAAGATACACAACAACCTTCCGAATCCAAGTTAAAAACATCATAACATGGTAGAATGATCATTAGTTGTCACCCACCCAAATCAATGAACCAACCAATGAGCACCCCCAACGTAAGTAAAATCCCAAACCTAACTATACCAGATACCCATAATATATTCTGATACTTCTAATGGTTTTCATAAAGCTGCGATATACCATGCAACAAGCAAGACCAACACCAAAGGAAAGATTCAAACGGGTATGAGTCAAGTATAAAAATATACCAACTAACTGATGGTACAAAAATGGCATCAAATTCAGGAGAAGTAAAAGTGGGAAACAAGTTTGACTCTAGGACCGAAGGGGAAGGTTGGTTTTGAACATTCCAGAAAGGATCTGAAGAAGGTCACAAGCATACTTAGACTGGGAAAGAAAAATTCCTTCCTTGGTTTGCAAAACTTAGCTACCAAGGAAATAATGAAAATAGCCTAAGTCGGTCATTTCAAATTTCTTCTTAAGGATGGTTTTCACATGGTTTAAAAGTTCAGGGTCACTACCAGTGATGATAAGATCATCAACATAAACAAAAAAGATTATGAGATTGTTCCCTACTTTCTTGGTATAGACATTAGGGTCAGAATGACATCCAAAAAATTTGGTATCAAGAAGAAAGTTATCCATTTTAGCATACCAAGCTCAATGAACTTACTTAATACCATAAAGAGATTTATTAAGGTGATAAACAAGGATGGAGTCATTATGGACAGATCCAGGAAGTTGTTCCATGTAGTTTTCTTCTTGTAAATCCCCATGGAAGAAGGCATATTTGACATCCATTTGATGGACCTCCCATTTATGTGAGGCTACAAGGGCTAGAACAAGGCATATGGAATTCATTTTGGCTATAGAGAAAATGTTTCATTATTGTCAATGCCTTCGACTTGAGAGAACACTTTAGCAACTAACGGGGCCTTGTGTCTTTCAACACTTCCATATATTGCATACTTATTTTTGTACACCCATTTACATTTGAAAAGTTTTCTTCCTTTCAGAAGAGGTACAAGATCACAAATATTGTTGTCCATTTAATAACGATACTCTTCATGCATTATTGTATCCTGATATGGATTACATGAAGCCTCTACAAATGTCTTTGGATCATGAGTTTCTAAAACTTGAGACAAAAGTGAAGAGGCTTTCTACAACTATAAACATGCCTGACATTGATATGAAGGATCCCCGAAAATATCGCTAGCTGCTTCTCGTGTTGAATGGACCCATCTAAGAAGTGGTGGTGTTGGTGCAAGTTCAGTTTCAATGGAATCATCTGAAGGAAGGTGAGTGGGCAGAGGTGGATTTTCATCTTCATTGTCATCACCTGTAGTAGAAGAAGCCAGAATATGAATAGAAGAAGGAACAAATGTCGAAGATGGCTCACATGCTGAAGAAGGAACAAATACCAAATTAGGCTCATGGGCCAAGATATTTTTATCAAATTTAACATATCTTATAATAATAATTTCATTACAATGTGGTTGAAGAAGTTTGTAACCTTTGACATATTTAGAATAACCAACAAATATACACTTCTCACTTTTAGGTTGCAATGCTTTCATTTTCTCATCAAGAATGTGAGCTCGTGCTACATTTCCAAACACACAGAAGTGGATTACATTTGGCTTACTGTGATTCCTATTAATCCATTTTTTATACTTGTCATCATCGATGGGTTCTTGTTCTTTTCCCAAGGTAATCCGATACAATCATTTGCTTCTTAACAAATCCTCCATATGGGATTTCCATTGGAAATAGTTGGTACTGGTAGGAAAAATATCACTAGGAGAAGTTATATTAAATATGAATAAAACATTGAAAATGACGGTCTAGATGGAAATATCTTGAAAAATTAGGTTGTTTAAAAAAACGACATTGATAACGGACTTCGGATGTGAAAGTTATGCCCTTTTGAAAAAATGCATAAACGTTAAGCAAAGAGCCACATGGCAAGTAGAAGTTGGTCCACATGGTGATACCCCTCATTCTAATAACCTCAATTTTATAAATAAGTTGCTTATGAAGTGACCCACTTGTATAGAATAAACGGGGAACACTTTTACAATGAAGTTACTTTATAAATGAAAGTTGCATGCAAAATAAATAACTTAAACTAAAATTATAAAGCTACTTATAGCGATTCACTTTTATAATTTAAGTGAAATACACTTTACAATGGATGCATGAACTTTTTCAAAATAAAGTAACAAAAACAAGACTTGAACTCAAGACCTCTTACTTAATAAAACAACTTTTAACCAAGTTAGCTAGTGCAAAATATGTTGTATTGTTTAGAAGGAGGATTCGGTGTGTTGTTTTTGTTGTTGTGGAAGACAACGTTGGATAGCGTGCTCATAACAAAAACTTTTCACACAATATTTTTTTTTTGCTTGTCGATGACAAAAAGGATTAGGTCTCAATTAGCTTACCTGAAAAATGCGAGTTTTCCCTATATTTCTGATTTACCAAGATCACATAGAGCGCACGAAAAATAACATATGTGGACAGGAAAACCCTTTCTAATATGTTTATGATTTGTCAAGATTGCACAGGGCACATGGAAAAGAGAATACACAGATCGAAAATAGTAGCAACCTAGAAATAAAAAACAAAAAACCAAAATATTATCTTTGCAAAAATTTTGAAGGGCATGTTTGGGATTTATACCTCTAAATGTGACTAAAATGGCCACATCTTGGGAAAATGGAAACATTTTCAAGTGAAATGAAAATGTCACTAACTGAAAAAATTTCTTTGGATGTAATGGAACAGTCCTCTCATCTTAGAAATGTATAGAAATAGAAAAAACTAGAGATGAGGCAACATAATCTCGATCTATAATGAGAGTGGGTCTTCAAATGCACTTTGATACCATGTTTGACAACACAAGTATTCCAACAGAGGATGAACACCTTCAATAATCACTCACACAAACAAATCAAAGATCAACACATCGATGTTTTGACATGGTAAAACCCCTATAGGGAAACATCCACAACCCCAACCAATGTGGCCACTTGGAGCAATTTCTTAATGCAAAAGAAAAATTTATAGAGAGAATTACAAGATAATTTTTCATAATCTATCATCAACAAATCACCCTCCAAGCTCTTTAAATTGAGATCATGGACCAATCGAGTGTTAATCCATTGATTGATGTAGCCATTAAGATCAAGGATAATATGATTCGTCAAATCACTCTACGTCAAGAACATATTGTGACCATTGGATTACTTAACTACAAATGCATACTAAAGAAACACACTTTTTACCTAATGACACATTAGACCAAGTTGGTCTTAATTAACTCATAAGTGTCTAACAAACATAATTAAATTCTTTCCAAATATGGGTTATAAGGCATGTAATACTTGTCGTATTTATCCACTCCAAAAGGAGCAACTTACGAATAATGAACCTCAATAACAACCCATATATTAAGAGTGTTGAAGCAAGGTAGCTAGTAAAAACTAAATAGTATCATCATCCACAATTTCTCTTATATCATAGAAATGTACCAAATAAGTGGATGTGACATGGTTAAGTCAGCCCAACTAAAACTCACATCTAATGAAACTAGATGCCAAAGATAAAGGAAAACAAGTAACTGAAACGAAGGCATTATATATATTCCCTTGAGGTGTTGAAATAGACATACTCCCAATTGGATGAGCAAAATATCAAATATTTTCTAACAACTTTAGCAAAGCTTTTAACCAAAATCCTCAAACTCCTATAAGCAAAAAAAATCTCAACATTAAAGAGCCTCAAGAAGACATGAATGAGAAATGAATATCTCCCCCTATTGTAAATGGTTAACTTCTTTTAGTAGAATTCACTTGAATTTTTTTATTTCTATAGAGAAAAATTCATTAAAATTTTGAATTTTTGAAAATAATTAACATTTTGTACTTGTAAATTTGTCAAGTTGTGGTGTATCCTCAAACTCCTATAAGTAAAAAAAATCTCAACATTAAAGAGCCTCAAGAAGACATGAATGAGAAATGAATATCTCCCCCTATTGTAAATGGTTAACTTCTTTTAGTAGAATTCACTTGAATTTTTTTATTTCTATAGAGAAAATTAATTAAAATTTTGAATTTTTGAAGATAATTAACATTTTGTACTTGTAAATTTGTCAAGTTGTGGTTT
Source organism: Picea sitchensis (assembly GCA_010110895.2). Lineage (NCBI taxonomy): Eukaryota > Viridiplantae > Streptophyta > Pinopsida > Pinales > Pinaceae > Picea > Picea sitchensis. The sequence goes on from SNQJ01S0095585.1 coordinate 67,173, forward strand.
AATGGTTGAAACAAGGCATGAATTTTCTAAGGACCAATGTTGTAACCTCGGTAGGCATAGAGCGCTATAATAATGTGATTGTTGGTTTAGCTTGACAACTACCCACATTTAATTAGGCTTGTGATAATACCATGTTGGGGGTTCATTGGTCAACATGTATAAAAAAAAAAGGTGTTTACTTTACCAAAAAAAAATATTTTGTACTTTTAGGTTGTTAAAATTGATGTGTTCTAACTTCAAACTCCAGTATGGGATATATCTCTTGTAACTTATTATTTATATGCCCATGAAAAAGTGAATGTTTGGCTTGTAATTTTAGTGAACCCTTACCTTAAGAACTATTTAATGGGGGAGTTAAGGGCCTAGAAACTACCTAACCAGCTAGAATTTTTCAAGTTCTATTTTTCAGGGACAAAATGGGCTTGAATCCGGCCAGATTTTCAAGGGTAGTCTAAGTTTTGTATGGATCAAAGTTCCATGCATTTTAGAACTTTTCCCTAGGGGTTTTTCCCCATTTTAAACCAACCCAAATGCTCAAAAAATCGATTAGAATTCTAGATTGGATAAAAAATTTAAAAACAGACCACCAAAAAAAAATGTCGAAAAAGTAACTTGGGAGAGAAGATTGCTCCCAAGTTATCCCACTCCTTGTTTTACCGCTCGCTATGGACTAACAAATATGATGTACAAAACTACTTGCTCTTCAACTGGTAGAGACGGTTGTTCTTAGTTTCCATTTAAAACAAGTACATAAGTAGAGCACCGTAACCACGCTTACCAATTGCATTTAGTTCCTCCGTACCCAGCTTGAGCTCGATCAGATCCTTCCCCTCCTACCTAAGTTCCAGTGCTTCGCACCAAATTGAGCTAGTCAAATAAGGTTTCTATCCTTCTTGGTCAGGCGTGCCTTACTTAGAAACTTAGCTTCCCCAACCCTTATCATTTGAACTCGGTATCCCAACCCAACGTTCTTCGACACTATGCGTGGTGACAACCCAACGAATGACATGGAATCAATGGCTGGTATAATATATATCTATCTATCTGAAATCGATTCCTCCCGAAGAGGATCTTTTACAAATTTAAGCATTTGAATTTATCAAATGGAAAATCAACTTTATTAAGCATGTTTATTAACTCACATTGATGTCAAAGTTTATAAATATTCATTATATGTAGCAAAGATAACCATGACATCCAACAAAGTTAGAATGTTTGTATTGAATATATTATAGTGCCACTAGATTGTGTTACTAGACTTCCACTATTAAACTTTTTATTTCCAAATTTGTGTGATGATATCATCATTGAATTAAATTAATCCAAGTTACATATAAGCTTTATCATTGTGCATTGGTAGGACATTTCCTAGTTTAGTTCTAAATAGAGAAATTTCGTTGTAGATAAATTACATAGGTTTGTGAATCACATGGATAATGAGTAATTGTATTTAAAACCTTAAAAAAAGTTTATTTATATTTCAAAGTATTGAGCATGCATATATTCAATGGAACATCAATGTGCATTGGTTGGACATTTCCTAGTTAAGTTCCAATTAGAGAAATTTCATTGTAGATAAATTACATATATTTGTGAATCACATGGATAATGAGTAATTGTATTTAAAACCTTAAAATAAGTTTATTTATATTTCAAAGTATTGAGCATGCAGATATTCAATGGATGTTATTGAAAGAAGGCATCATATGTTTTATAGTACTTTGTTAATATTCATGTATTTGAATGAATAATTTTCAAGGAATTAAAACAATTTAGATGCATCAAGTAATGTAGAATTCTCTACCTCTCGTGTTTTTATGTTGATATTGATATTTGGATTAGATAATGACCAAGTATTCTAGAATTCTCTACCTCTTGTGCCTTTATGTTGAAACTTGGACTAGATAATGGTTCTTTGGGTTTTTTTTTTTTACTTGGATTTATAGAAGTTTTTCTCTCCAAAAAAAGAGAAGGGTTTGTGGATAAGTCAACCTAGTTCTAATGACCTAAAATCATATATTAAATCCAATTTAGGAGAGTGCATTTTCATTAAAAACGTATCCATATTATTCTAATAAATTTATTGCTTCAAATGTTAAAAATCTAGAGGTCAACATAATTAAATACTTTCCAATATGAGTTATAAGGAATATGATACTTATTGGCTTGTTCCACTCTAAAATGGGCAACTAACCAATAAGGAACTTCAAGAATAAACCATATATGAAAAGGGTTAGAGAAAGGTGGCCAGTAAAAAATTAATGGTACCATCATCCAAAATTTATCTTACATCATAGAAATTTGTGACATAGAAATTATTATGGCATAGTTAAGTTGTCCC
>SNQJ01S0095586.1:0-13154 GCA_010110895.2 Picea sitchensis
TATTAATTGTTTTGCTTGATTACATTTACAACAACAGGCTCCTGGCCTTCAACACTTAGGCTCTCTGGCCTAATCAGACACATAAGCTTCCAACTTATAACAACTTGTCTCACCAGCTTACGAATCTTAATTACAATTCCTTTCAGAACTTGGTTTACAACGGGGCTCGGCCTTGGGGACACTACAACCCATTTCACCACTCCACCTGGATTTGTCATGTGAGCATTGACAACACCCTACATGTGAAATATCTTATCTTCTCATCGCAAACTTATACATTCTCCTAGGATACTATACACAAGACATGCCCTCCTTCTTCCTTATAAACAGGACACCGTCTTGAAGAAAGATTACAATGAAAGATGAAGAGACATTTACTAGTCTCACAAGCTTCATACTGAATCTCATCAGTATCCTTCATTTATCATTTTCCTCGTCTCTATGTATCTCTATGCCCAAGATTTGTTTTATAGTTCGAAGATCCTTCATTACAAACGTCTTGTCCAACTGAGCCGACCCATTGATCTTAACCATGCTTGTGCCTGCTACAAGCATATCGTCAACAATCTAAACAACAAGATAGTTAGTACCATAAACACAATGGTTATGTTCACTTCTTGTAAATCTTGGCTCACCATGAAGGAATATGCATCTTGTACAATTGCCTGGTCTAGATCCAGGCCATACAATAATTACTTGAGCTTTTAAAACAACTCTCCTGTTGCTATCTTGAGCACCTTTAGTGCTCCACCTCGAACTTTGTATTCGAGACCTTCGACAAAAGCAGACGAAGCCATCCAAGTGAGCTTGATACAATCTCACCTCCAGGAAACTTTCAATGGAGTCCTAGCTCAACCTTAACATGAACATTCCCTTGACCAAATCTGGCCAAGTAAGCGTTCATCGCTCACCTCCAGACCAATTTACAATAGAGTTACACATACCCTAAAGAGGCTTCATTACATGAAATTTCATGGACATCAAATGACATGAAACCCACCCCTATTACCTAAGCCTACGTCTAGACTTTACCGACGAAAACAGGGATTGCATGCCTATTCAGGTCTTACAGCCGTATACCCAATTACATATAATAAATTTACAACTCTATAAAAAATAAATATTCATAGGTAACTTTTACTATTACCATTTCTCTGATTGCTACCATTTACCAACACTTCTCTCATCCATTACTTGACCGCAATGATGACTTTGTCATGCCATACTTACCACTAAGGGCACCACCTCACTTTACATTGATCACCCAAAGCTAGAATCCTCATAGCACTTCCACCTCAAACTTACACACCTTTACCATTTCCTCACTTGACCAAAACAAAACTTAAATATGGAGGAATGATTTCATCTCATTTCCCAAAAAAAAAGAAAAATGGAATAATTTTTTTTTTACTTAATTAAAAGGTTTATTAAATGCATAAAGTCATTCATCTTATACCTCCAAACATTAAATCCACCATGCAATATTTTCTCGATCCACTCTTTTGAAAAATAAAATATTTCAAAGTATAAAGCATATCGTTTACTTTACCATATGTGTACGCGTTTTGCAAATATTGTCTCGATCCACTCTTTTGGAAAAGAAAATATTTCAAAGTATAAATCATATCATTTACTTTACCATATGTGTACGCGTTTGAGTGTCCAATCGGCAGCTAATACGACAAATACATCTAAAACTTCGTGCAGATTTGTTTACATGGCAAAAGAGCTTATCCGCGACTTCAGTGCAGCATGGCTCCTTCAACAGCAAGGGAAGCTGTCCACGTTGGCAACCAATAGCGCCTTTCTAATAAGTCGGCCCTCAACGAGAAATCGATGCCATCTGTGCATACTTGTGTGTCCTTCTCTGCTGTGATCTTCCTGTAACATTTGCTTCACCCAACGATCTAAACACAATCGCTTTGATACCACTTGTTAGGATCTTTAATCCACAGAGATCACACAGATGCAGCAGAGAATGCAGAAAAACAAAGAGACAAACACACATCCATTCAATCACACAGAAGACAAAGGATTTATATGGTAAAACCCTCTAACTTTCAGAGGGAAACATCCACAGGACAATGAAAGAATCATTTCATTATCAGAAACTAGGAGATTACAACCAGCCATAGGCAACCAGGCAGCCTGGGAGAGGGCTCGAAGCCCCTGCTCATCAAATATCTATGAGGCATTGATATTTACACAAATCTCTACAAATCTCTCTTTCAGTTACATGAAACAGATTGCATTTAATGCTACCCCTATATATGTTGAATTGTCCCTGTTATGCTCAGTTTGTATTTGAGGTTACAAGGTTATAGGATAAAGGTCAAACTAGTGTAACAGGGACCTACTCCACCCAATGTCACCACAATGGGGAGGTCCTAAAATACAAACTGAGCGATAACAGTTCCAACAAGATATTGTTGGAGAAACCACCATAAACTAATTAGACTAATTCAAGTCAATTAGTTATCACTTTCCAACACTTTTTACTGAATATCACTTTAAAAACATAACATCTCCTAACTAATTGACATTAAATAAATATTAACTTTTTTTTTTTTTTCTTTATTGACAAGCTTCGAAAGTCATTTCCCACTAAAACCAAACATCGATACATGATATACATCTGCACAATGTATAGAAAATCCTAAAGTCACAGATAGAACAGGCTAGGTGGAAGAAACAATGAAATTCTGAAAGAACCCGAGGAGACCGAAACAACAAATATCAATATTGCAGAGGAGGCTCCGCCTAACATCACCAAAAGTGTCCACAAGACTCTTGCAGAAAGAATTAAAATAGAATCCGACCTAACTGGCAGAGCTACAAGCTGTGCAGGGACAATAACTTGGCTTGAAGATATTCTCAAAGAGCCCACTATATCCAGAGTGAATTTGTCTTGTATGCGCACAATCACGCAAACTAGTGGCAATACTTACCCTATTAGTAGCGAATCAATTTTTTGAAATTCTCTTCAAAAACATTTCCCCATTGTAGTTTTTAAGGTAATGATGGGCTCCATAGATAATGAATAATCTTATTCACCGTATTAAAAATTTAAACAAATCTCAAAAACACTCTTAAGAATTTCAAAAAAAGAATGAGAGCTGCATCGGTAATTGTGTATTACGTGCCTAAATTTAATGTGGAGCTGACACATGTCACTCTTAAATAATAAAAAAAACTAAGTAAATGAAAATTGTATATGTCAGCTCTAATCTAACCTTAAGCTGTTTTAGAGTGTAAAAGAAAAGGTTTGCAATTCTAGAGATTTGATCTCTCTCAATGCTTAGTAAAACCAAAATTAAGATGAACCATACTAATATTATATAAATGATTGATTTTCATAACATTTCTCCATTCAAAGGGATTGAATGGAGAATTCATACTACTAATTTAGTTCATGAACAAGATTCATAATTATGTGCATTGACCTCCATCACACAAGCATATATCATCATCAAAAACCATTACAAAGTATATTTATCAAACTTTTTTCTTAAAATTGGTCCAATTTATGATGACGTTAGGGAAAGTTATTAAATGATTTTTTTAAATCATTTAATATTTTTCATAATGTTTTTGAACTACAATCTATCCATATAAGGATAGAGGAATATGTAAAGAGTGAAGAAGAAAGATAAAAGGTTAAATTTTGTAATTTTTATTTTTGGATATATGATGGTATTACGATATTGTCAAATGACTTTTTGTGAGGAGCTTGGAAAGAAGATTGTGTACTATGTTATTCCAAGATCGTTCGTTCAAATTTCTCACCAAAGGATTGTGTAAATTTATTTCTTATTTATTCTCATGACTAATGTGTGAATATTCTATTAGTAAATGTGTGATTTATTAATTTCTGTATTCACTTTAAAAAGTTAATTATATGAATATAGTGGATTTGTATAAAATTAGTAGATTTTAATATGTGAAGTAGAATTATGTATTTCAATTTTTTTTATATATTATTTAAATTCATTATTATGTGTTTAATCTCTTTTATTTACATTTTTATTTATACATTAACATTTATGTTGTATGGAGATTCATCTTTTTAAAAAAGCTTACATATCCATCGTTCTTGTGTTTTTGGGATTTGGGGATTCTTAGGAAACTTACCCAAATTGTTGGGGATTCTATTGGGGACTCAGGGACTTGCTGGCCGTCTCCAAGATGTTCCAGACAGATTTCAGGGATGTTCCAGACAGATTTTGAGGATGTTCTAGGTAGATTTCAGGGATTTTTTTGAACAAATTTTGAGGATATTCCAGGCATATATCTTCAGTCTTGAAAATCATGGAAATTGATGATTGGACAATAATATCATTTTTCCCATCCATTATTTTTGTATTGCATTGAATCTAAATTTGTTGTAAAAGTTGTAGCTCAAAACATGAGTTTTGTATGATGGGTTTTGATTTGGGTTTTTGGTGATTTAAATATTGTATTTTCTGCAACAAGGTTACAACAAGCAACGTTTCCATGTCAAAAAAACAAGAAATTCAACATTTCAAAGGGTTGATCCTTATGGTTACTGCTCTTGTTCTTCTCATTTTTCTAGTCATCTTAGCTTTTACATATTCTACATGGGTTTCGAGGAGTCATTCAATTATAGTGCTTCCACCATTCCAACCTCAAGCATTGTGAAAACAATCAGATAGTAGTGACTTCGATTGGGTACTAAATGTTTGAATAAATTCCTATTCAATCACCTTCTTAATCTGAAATATGAATCTAATCTCTTTGTAGAACCAAAGTGTTTTATAGTGGTTTTCAATACAACCATGAAAATATGCAAAACCTTTTGATAAGAGAATGCCTTTTATGTTTTAACATAATTGTCATTAACAAGAAATGTGAGTAAGAAAAATTGCTATAGAGACATTTCTCACTTAAGTTTCCTAAAGCTAAACTGCATTTTGCTCTTGTCTAACAACCAATAATGAAATGTCACTCGGCTCTTTTCTAAATTGCTTGAGCTTTTTCAATATTGGTAAGTGTAAGGGTTGTGCATAATACTGCATAGTATACCTTGTTATGCTTACAAGCTTGAAGCAACTACAAATGTTTATGATGGATTTTAATATATATATAAAATTGCCGCCCCCTAAAAAATTTGGGGGTGCACTGTAACCATTCCCGGGACATGTCCCCCATCCCTGTTACCCCGTCCCGAAAACCAATTGTATATGCATAAATGTTAATGTATAGTTAATTAAATGAATATAGTGGATTTGTAGAAAATTAATAGATTTTAATATGTAAAGTAAAAATTTGTATTTCAATTTCTTTATATTATTATTTAAATTCATTATTATGTAGTTATTCACACTTTTATTTATACATTAACATTCATGAACACATTTTTATTAAATAATAATTAAAAAATATAAACAAATTTAATAAACTTAATAAAAAAAAAAAAAAATTCCATACATTTTTCCACGTTAACATAGATTTCACACTTATGGAAGAAATTTCAACAAGCTAACATAGATTTCACACTTATGGAAGAAATTTCAACAAGCTTATAGGACAAGCAAAACTCCCTAATAAAAATAAGTGATGAAAATAAGATAAATACATAAAACATTGCCAAACATACTTTATTTTATTATAAACCTATTCTAACAAAATCATATCTATATATAACATGGATGATTCAACCAAACTCATTTATGAATAAGAATTTAAAAATGTATACATATACCTATTATTAGACCTCTTTGACTCGTCTTTGTCTTTATTAGTCACACTAGTTAGAAATTGGACTTGATAATCATATGATATTGCATATAAAGAAATATTGTACCATTACAAGATACATTCATTTCAAACTTGTGTTTAAATTGTGTTTTAAGTTTTTTAATTATTAAATTATTTAATAATCATAAAAGATTAACCGTTTAATAATCACTAAACATTACGTATACAAATTAGAAATACTCAAAAGGAATTTACAAGATTGCTATATGTAGCTATCTTTTCCATCCTTTTAATTCTATGGAGAACTTAAATCTCATGATATATATTTTGATATAGATTTCATATATTTATCGAGGTTTATATGTGAAGGGTTTTTAGGTAGTAAAGAAAATTATGTATTTAATATTTACAAGCTTAGATATATAAAAGTTTTTTTAATGTTTTTATTATATATAACAATTGCATATAGTTATTAAAATAATATTTTAATAAAAATTTGAAAAATAAGAAAATATATAATAATCATTTTTGGATTCTTTTAGAGTAGAGTAAATATTTAGATGTAGAAGCATGTTCAATGAGTTTGTATCATTTAGTTATAATCCATAAATATCTGAATATCAACAAAAATGTTGGTTTGTTTTTTCGATTTTAGCATTTATACTCTAGTTGGAGTTATACAACATGATGGAGTAAGTTGAGGAAATTTAAATAGAGATCCCAAAGTGTCAAGGAGAAAGAAATGAGTGTTCCCGTGAAAACATAAACAACAATTTTGTTTTCCCCAAGGGTTAGTTTGGCTGGTAGATACTCTTGCATAAGTCCACATAGGTCTTGCAATCAAAACCCATCAGATCCTCTAGGGTTGTTGCTCACTTATGCAACCAATAGTCACTATGCCTTCCCTTATGAAATTTTGAGGAAGAAGAGGTGGTTGATGGTCACTTCACCTTCCATTTTGAAATTCGAGGGAAGAAGGGGAGAACTATCCTAGGGCCGACTTGATGCCACCACCCCCATTCTTCACTTCAATATGTGAGGGTGGGGTTATATTGCTTCCTCCACAAAAAACTGGTAATAATTATAATAATTTATGGCCTTGTATACTTAAAGAGAAAATGTACACTTAATTGTAAGAATGGATGGCCTTTTATAGGTGAAAACCTATCGTATACATGTGACACCTTACATAATTAGCCAGAGTCTTTAAGGGAGTTACAAATTGCAAGTGCCACCTAGATATAGGAGCTACAAATACATTAGATTCAAATTTCCCTAGAGGCAAAACTCATTACTAACAAATGTATATGTGATAATGATTAGGTTGCAAGTAGCATTAGGTACATACAAATAAGGAAGCTAATCTTTGGGCATAATAACACATCCAAAATGCAATTTTTTTTTATAAATTTGTCTTGTGAGAGAAATATCGATAGTGCAGAAGTAATCAAGTATTGTGCAAGTGAGGAACATATTAGCTTTGTTTAGATATATGATTATATAATGCACAATGATGTTATGCAATGAGATAATAACAATGTTGTGCATTATTAACTCAATAAACCACTTAATGAAAAAAACATAGTTGAATAGTGTATAAACTAGAAAGATTGCATAAAACAAACTTAAGTTGAATCAATGTATAATAAACTTTATCTATTAATGCCCTCCCCTCCCACAAACTTAAGTTGATTAAACATAGGTTCAACATTTGACATTAATTAGAGAGCAATAAACTATAGAACATACCATAAATGAGTATCCACCTAGAATACAACTAATTTTTGGCTCAATTTTTACATATATTCTATTATAAGAAAGCCACAAAATTGAGTTTTGATTGTTATAGTTGTAAGCGTATTTTTGTATACCAAACCCTCATGAATAAGCATATGACTCTAGTCAGAATAGTACATGTTACTAAATGGAAGAGAGTGCACAAATGGACATATACTACATATTTATGAAATTGATTTGATTATTAATGATTGAATCATTCAAGAAAAATCCTAATAGTCTACCTATGCATAATGTAAAAGATTAATCACAATGCCATTTCTTTCTTTTAGGTTAGCGTGTGTAGGAAGTGACTTGGTCCAATTTGATCATTGATCTTGTTGTTGATGTAGGTCTACAATTGAATTATTCAAAGATGATCATTGATGATGACATCTATGTAGTACTGCTAAATTGTGTGTGCACATAGAAGTGGTGAGATGAGCTATCATTGTGGCTATGTAATGAATCTAATATTTGTGTTGGTTCTTGGTTGTTGAAGTAGAAATTTCCTTGTGTTGTTGTTGGAGTTGAAATCTAGTCTTTGGAAATTTAAGAAAGACTATAATAATTGCATTGGAGTACATATTATAGCCCCCTCCCCTTCCATTAACAATGGTCCCCATTGTGTTCAAAGGATTTTGAGAAGAGTAACCCCAATGAACATGATCAGATTTGAACTTGTGACCTATGACCTCCCCATCAATTATATGCCTTGAATTGTTATTTGACTTGGTTGACATAATACTTTGGACAAGATGTGTGTGTGTGTGTGTGTGTGTGTGTGTTTATACATATAAACACACACACACACACACACACACACATTCAAACACATATATACACATACACACATACATATACATATACATATACATACATACATACATACATACATACATACATACATATGCATACATATAAATACATGTGTATGTATGTATACATATTCAAGATTATGCCATTTTAGTTTCAAAGGTTGGAGTTCTCACGTATCACTAGTAACCCCAATCAGCCTGATGGGAATGAATCCCAACATCTCTTAGACTTTGCACAAGAGTGTCTTACCAATAGATTTAACCCTTGGACCTAAGCAAGAGTAAACAACCACTTGTCTGTGTATGGGTTTGTGTATATATATATATATTGTGTGTGTGTATGTACATATATGTATGTATGTATGTATGTATGTGCAGTAGTTTAGTCTTGTTTAGTTCCAAGGGTTAGATCCATTGGTAAGACCTTTGTGTGCAAATTCCAAGAAGTATCAAGATCCATTCCCATTAAGTCCTTTGGTATCACAATATATTTGGGGATCTTGGATCTCAATCTCCTTGGATGATCCAAAGTTTTTTTTCTATAGATTTCCAAAATCATAGATATATGGGAAAGATATGGTTAACTCAAAAAAAGGAAAACATTCTCTCAATTACAAGCTATGTCATGATTGTGAAAAATGGCTCTCAAATCAGCATCATTGGCTTCCTTATCCTAATCTTTGACTCATGGACACATTGGTCTGCCACACATGGATGGTTATGAGCACATCAACTATCATAATCACACATAGTTTCCATAACAACACCTTATCAACTTAATAATGCATCAACAATCGCTTTGCTCAAGGAGTATTTGATGGGAGATCATATATGTGTATGTTGTGTATAAATAAAAGTGCACCCCATTGAATAGAAAAAATATTATTATTACTCTAAGGTCACCCGTTATGGAAAGTGGAAATGATAATTATTACTTTGAGGCCATCCTTTATGATAAAGTGGAGTCTTGTATCTATTTCAATAAATATGAGACTCAACAATATGAATAACAACATTATTATGCTAAGATGCCCCAAGAGGAGAAAGTTTACTTCATTTAGTCCATTGTCTAGGCCTCCTATGTCATCCTACCATAAATATTTTGATAACTAGAAAAGTAGCATTCATTGACATTTTTTTGTAGTAATTTCATCTTATTGGTTTGGATTTTGTGTGTGTATTGCATCAATTTTATAGAGGCTTGGCTCAATCAAGCTGCTAAGCATTGGGAAAAATATAGTGTTTTTATAGTGTTTATATTATTGTTGGTATTTGGCCAAGTATCAAGTACTCTATATTCTAGGACAACCAGTTAGAAATCCAAAATACTTTAGTATGGATGCATAACTAGTACTACCTCTTATAAATGTAGTTACTCATATATATAATTTAAGCATGTTGATGTTAACTACATCATAAATGTTGAGATAAGTCATAGGGTTAGAATAGAGTTAATTTGGTCCAGTGGCCTTTGGGATGGTATATATGACATATTTACACTACAAGGAGAACACCTTCTTGTGGAGGTTTCTATGGAATCTCCTCGAAAAATATATCCCTTCTCTGTTTATAGCAGAGGTTGTTAGCAGATTCAAGCGACCAAAGGTTTTTGCAGAAGATTTTTTATCGGTGCACCTTTAAGGTACATACAAATCATTGCTTCAATGTTCAAAAGAATTGTCATACTTTATAATAAAAAAATTACACGCATCGAATAAGGCACACCAATCATTGAACATTACGAATCGATGCGCCTCTCTATCGTCAGGCGCACCTCTGTAGGGTAAATAAAAAAAATTACCAAACCAATTTTCATTGTTACAGTGTATCATGTGATTCTAAATTCTCAAGAAAGCACCGGTGCTCACCCTCCTTCCAAATACACGATGTTTCTGATTCTCTATAACGACTTGGATAGCTCCATTATTAGATTCCACACATTTCCAAATTTTGGAAATTACACGAATTTTCATTTTCTATCAACAATGAAACCATGCCTCCTTGGGACATAAGAGTCTAGGTAAATTGTTTATCACCTTCCTATTTTCATTTTCATCCAATTAAAATTTGAATTTAGCTTGAACTTTGACATTTTTTTCAAAATTTTTCCAATTTCGCATGATGCTCCTGAATGCTTCGAATATCTCTGAAGTGGTGCGTCCTATGTTAAATTCATAGTAAGCACCACCATCAGGGTGTCTCATATACATATACGCACCGATGTCGTTCAATTAAGAGCACAATGATAAATTAAAAAAAATGGTGTGTCTTTTGGACCGCATCACAACTGTCGCATAATTGGCTTCGAACAACACCAATACATTTCACTCAATTAAACACACTGCTAAATTAACGATTTACAAAATTTAATATACTAGTGTAACCATTTTAAACAAACGCACTGGTGTTGTTTAAATAAATTCATTGAGACATATATTTCTCGACTTGGCATAACATGGTGTCTTATTGGATGCCTTGTTTCTGGTGCTCTATCCTTTACAACACATCACTGAAAAAAACATTGGTGCTCCACTATCACGATAGTACCGATGCGTTAATAGTAACACATCACACCACTTCAGTTGCGATAAAGAAATTTAACCTAGAGGTTCCCATCAATCCAACAAATGAACCGGTGTTGTAAAGAGAATGACAATGAGCCAAATTTTTAAAAATATGTCAAAGTAGTGTGACTTATTAGATGCACTGTTGCAATCCATGGTGGTGCGACAATAAGTGCGGATCATTGATGCATAAATGCTAAAAGTATGCACCACGACAGGTTTTGAAAATGAGCATCATGGTTTGTCTTCTGTAAGGCCTTGTTCGCGGTGCGTTAGTAATACAACACACTGCTAGACTTCACATTGGTGCTCTGGTAAAACTAGTTCACTGGTGCTTTCAATTTAACAAAGTTCACTGACAATTTTGTGTGCCATAAATTTTAGCACTTTGTTAATGAAATGAACCTGTGTAGTTAAAAGCAATTCACTGGGAAAATATTGTACGTTTTCGCATGCCAGGGCATTTCATTGAACGCCCTATTACCGGTGCTCTACACAATCCAACATAGTGCAAAATGTAATGCTAGTGCTACAATAACACGGTTGCACTAGTGTGTTCATATTAACACATCGCACTACTTAAGTTGCAATGAAACAATTTAACCTAGCAGTGCATTTATGTATAAACAACACACCAATGTTGTAAAGAGCATGACATCGAGTTGATTATTTCACAATTTATTGGTGCAATGCATCTTATGGGGCGCACTGTCATGGCGGTACGTCAAGAAATGTGGCATCAACATGGAGGTGATGTTTTCCTAATATCACGCACCTGTAGCAGGGCATATGGTCTGTTTTAGTCACATCAGTTATTTTTTTATGTATTTTTTTCAAAAAAAATTAATTTTAGATTTTTAAAATATACATCATTTTTATGTGTTTGTTTCATAATTTCAATTTATTCTATCTATATATATGTTCCTAACAATATTTGTATGTGAATCATAGACGACGACAACGAGAGGAGGAGCAACATCAAAAACAATAAGTCGAGATACACACATTTTTGTGTGAGTGGGAGGCCAAGGAGAAGGAGAGGGGGTTGTTCCCTCGTCCTATTTCATAGTCGACACATGACCATTTGATGGATCTTGGCCTCATGAAGCTTTATAAGGAGGTAGATCCCTTAGGGGGAACTATTTGTTGTTACAGTAGTTGATCTGTTGTTGGGATCATGGGCGATAGGGGTTCAAGGTCGGTCTCGATATCTGGTGTCACCGCACAGAGGAGGATTTCTATTTCATCATTGGGTTGTCTAGGAGGGGGGATGATTTTCCCTAGTTCCATAAGCTACTGCATGGTGTTGTAGGAGAGACACAAAAGGAATATGTGCAGAGATATGTCCATCTGGAGGTTCATTTCTCTTCGAAGTTCCAATTTTTTGGTGTTCAACTACGGATAAGTTCATTTGGTAGAGAGGATGTTAGGTGCCTATGTATTATTCTCTTGGAACTATCATAGTATAGCTATGACGGGAAACACATTAATTTTTCTTTGTTGTATTATGTATATAGTTTATTGCAGAGGCCTCGATTGATTAGTTGGTCAGATTTTTTTGAGAGAACTTTTTCATGCATTAGATCATTGTCACTCTATTTTACATGGGATGCGATTCTTCCCATTCACATCAGATTTACTTACACTATTTTTTGAGAGGGTTCATGCCACTCGGCTACTAGTACCCTGATTCCTATTAAGATTGTGCTTGATGCGTGTATGCGCATGTGGGGGAAGTTGATACCCAAAAAGGGTCAGTTTGAGTTTCCCATTTTTCCGATCGGTAGGGATGTATGTGATTTATTGGCTAGTGAGGACAATCCTATCCTTGATATTGTATAGTACTCGTACACAGGGTTGGATTGGAGAGCATGTCCAAACATCTGATTTACAGAAGATGAGACAACATATGAGAGAGGTAATCTTATTGTTATGTTTTGATAAACCTAGTTTCATATTTTTATGTATTATTTAATGCACATGTAATTTATTGTAACATTTTGTTTTAATTATATTATTATTATCTATTGTTTTGCATATATTGGCACATATGTTGGGGATGAACCTCCCTAGCATGAGGATGAGGTGATGGAGGAGGTAGAGGACTAACCTACTGTATAGATACCCCACATGCCATGCAGGCCAGATCAGAGAGTCCAGATAGAGGTTGTTGGTTGTGGAGCCTGATTATCTTCCTGATGCAGAGGTCCTTTGCTTTCAGCCGTGTCTATACCCCATGAAGTATTTACACCCCAGAAGTATGTACACTCTTCCACGC